>JAKLNT010000002.1:158808-271777 GCA_022814375.1 Aspergillus quadricinctus
CTGTAAGTAGAGGTGGTGGTGGTGCCACTGGTCGTGATGGTCTCGGTGACAGGGCAGGTGGTCACAGTCTCGTATGTCACCACGGTAGTGGTCAAGTCCCCAGGGGCAGGGCCAGTAGTGACAGGGGAGACCGAGGAGGGGCCAGGAGTGGTGCTGGCCTCGCAAGCGGTGCAGATAGTGGACGTCGAGGTGAGTGTCACAGTAGAAACAGTGCTGTAAGTAGAGGTGGTGGTGGTGCCACTGGTCGTGATGGTCTCGGTGACAGGGCAGGTGGTCACAGTCTCGTATGTTACAACAGTTGTGGTGACTCCCTCAGTGATGGCAGGGGCTGTGCTGGACGCAGTCACCGCAGGTGTGGTGATGGCTGGGGTGGAGGAGCTGGACCCGACGGGCGAGCTGCCAGTGGGAGTGCTTTCAGGGGAGGTCTCAGAGGGAGCAGTCTCGGTGGCGGTCTCGGATGGAGCAGTCTCAGTAGCAGTCTCAGAAGGAGTGACCTCGGGGGTCGAGCTTCCGGAGCTCGATCCCGCAGCAACAGAAGAAGGCAGAGAGACAGAGGCAGTCTCGGTGGCAGTAACAGGGCACACGGTGGTCGAAACTGCAATGGTTGAGGTAATGACACTGATCGAATTGGCGGGGCAGTTGGGCACCGTAGGAGCGCAGCTGGTGATGGTGATCTCACTAGTAGTGTACACGGTCGACGTGGTCCACTGGACAGGAGTGGTGACAGGAACGGGCGTCGTAATGCCTGCAGAAGACGACGTGGGGACCACATAAGACGAGGAAGGAACAGGAGTGGGAATGACGGGAGTGGACGACTCCGGGCCAACGGGAGTGGAGGTCGATTCGGGGCTGACACCGGTCTCGGTTGGCACAGCAGGGGTGGAAGTCGAGGTGGTCTTGCCAGGAGAGCAGTCAAAGTCAATGCTGTGGACACCGATGTCACAGTCATCATTCTGTGATCCCTCGGGAGGCTCGAAGCTCACGGAGGTGGCACCACCGCACTGGTCGTTGCTGACCTGGGTGCCCGCGGGCGAGCAAGAAGCGACATTACGGCAGGTCGAACCATCGGGCATGCCATAGACGATGTGCACGTCGGTCTGCTTGGAGGTGGAGAGGTGCAGCTTGCTAATGGAGAACCCCTTTTGCCCTTGGCCGCAGGAGAACTTGGGAGCAGAGGAGAGCTTTCCTTCAATGCATTTGCCCTGTGCGCTATCAGCATGTTGCTTTTGCGATGAGGAAGGAAAAGATTGCGGACTTACACCACCGAAGCTACGCTTGCCGCCACCGCTGAAGCTGTCACTGCATGTGAAGCCAGAGAAATCGAAGCCTCCATACGAGGAGAAGGATCCGGGAGTAAGGTCAGACCAGTCCCAGCCACCTCTCTGCTGTTCAGTGCACTCGTTGTTGGTGTTCTCGGGACTGGAGTAGCACTTGTCGGTGACCCACCACTGAGACAGTTAGAAAACTATATACAAGCAAGAGACTTCAGCTCAGGGACACTCACCGAGCCGGTGGCCTGGGCCACAGCGAAAAGAGAAACGAGAGTAACCGAAACGGCCTTCATGTTGAGTTTGGATTTGCGTTAGAGCGACAGACAGTAGATGAAGATAGGAGGAAAGAGTCGAGGTCGAAGTTGAGTTGAACCGAAAGAAGATCTAGAAGAAGAGTACTACTATTATTGATATCGTACACCAGCGACAACAATAATTGGAGACCAGAGTCTATGAATGGAATAATGACAATGACCCCGAAGGCACAAAGAGTGAATCCAACGGGTGAATGGGTGTCTTTGGTATCACAGTCCACCAAAGAGCAATGACAATGACAGAAAAGAAGGCGAAAGGTCGACTTGGTCAGAGCCAAGGCAAAGTAAGAGAACTAGGAAAACAGAAAACAAACGCTTAGGTCTCGAAGCGGAAGAGGGCATACAGCTCTTTTTAAAAGCCGGCGGCAGGGCCTTTGGAATATGAAACGAGCCACAGCATTGCAGCATTGCATGCATGCCACTGACCAGTACTGGAGGTGCAAGTGAAATAACAATATGCCCCCTCATGATCCATCAATAGGGACAAAGGACAAAGGCCCTGGTGGTTCTGGGACAATGGGCCAGTTCAAACGGGCCATTCACAGGACACCCGGCGGAGCATCTTTGTCAAGCATTGAGCCCAAAGAAGCAAGTAAGACATTCTGAGGAACGCCTCTTGTCAACACATCCAGCAGCCGTTTGACAAGCGGTGCCTGAGTTATGATGAAACCGTCAGACAAGGGCTCTGTTGCCAATGAGCGATTAGAGTCGAAACGCATCAGGGGCCAATTGGCCGGCATGCACTAGAACTGCAGTCCGTCTCTCAGTCGCGCGCTAGTGCAGGAACAGGGCAGAAAGCAGAAGCTGATCAGGGAAGCGCGAAGAACCACCAATCATCTTGATCAGGGTTGTCCAGGTCGAGGAGACTAGACCTCTTCCTAGGAGTCAAGTAAAACGAACTATTCGGATGGAGGTGAGCTCACATACCTCGACAGGACTAACTAACTAAAGCGAGAATGCCGGCGACTGCGGGGCGCGCAGCCTAGACCCGGCTTCAGTCCCGGACTCCCTGGAGCATCTGATTCTTCCCTGCAGCGGTTTGCTTATTATGGTATGTATATGGCGGCTTATTTGTCACTGTCTGGTCATGCAGATGAGGAGGTGCACCTCAGTAGAATTGCAAAAATGCAGAGATGCGGTGGTAGGGGTTCAGCATGCGCCCATTGCCCAATCCGCAGATGGAAATCATCATGATGATCGCCATGATTACAAAACAAACGGTAAAAGTCACTCGCCTAATGCATGGCTGGCCCGGATCGAGGTGGACGATGATGATGAGGTTGATAGGTGGAGAAGCAGAGAAGAAGAAGGGAAAAGAACCGCTCAGGTAAGGTATCCTCGAGACCTCGACAAAATCACCTGTTCCACACGTCAATTTACCCAGCAACACAAGTACAACCCTCTACGAGTGCACATCCTCTGGTCTACCACAGCATGCATATGCAATGGCAATCTGCAGCATATGCAGACAAACACAAGAAGAATCCAACCTCCTGACTCAGGACCAAAAAACGCAAATTCAAAATAAGCGAAGCAAAAGCAACCCCCCAGCCAAGACCCGCTGGCGTCTCGCCCTGAAACTCTTACAGTCTCATCATCCCCAATGGTGTTGCCGATTGCTATATTTATCACAAATAGATTAATATCGCTTGCTCTATCGATTCCAGGACTAGATATCTATCTGCTCCAGTACTCCGCGGACCATCATCCAAACAAGCAACGGACAATGACAATGATCAAGAACAAGACCCTGTTCTATTCTTCACCATAGCCGCCATCAGCTCGAACCCGCATGATCTTCCATCCAATGAATCATTCTGCATACCTCTGAGCATGACCAGGGACAGGGACAGGGTCACATCCTGCACGGGATCTTGCAGATGGAGTGAAGTCGAAGTCAAGAGCCCGAGTAATAGTATCATTCCTACCACCAGTTCGTGCTCGGGATGGATCAGATACCCTACTGTAGACTCGTAGTACTGTAGTACTAGTACAGCCTCGGAGCGTCGCATTCGGAATCATACAGCAGCCACTTAATGTATGCAAGACGGAGACTTAGCTTGGTCAAGTCTAGCTGTTGCTAGGGGCTACTACCGTAGCTACCCTAGCAGTACGGAGCACTACTGTGCTGGTGCTACCTGAGTCCAACCCCAGGGATTCAAGTGGTGCTCAATCATTGATGATGGGCTAGTACTCTACAGCGCGGACTACGGACTAGATGTACTCCCTAACCTGGTAGGTACTGGTCAGCGAGCGTTTCTGTCTAGCGGAAGGAATATCTCAAGTTCGAGTTCGAAGACTCTTCCAGGCATCGACGCTGTCCTTGGCAATGTCGCACATGCCTGCCCTCGGCACTCGGCAGAGTCCGTCGTGGATATTACCTATGCGACTATTGCCTTACCTCTGAATGTCTAGGATCTATGAGTGAAAAGCTTGGAGCCGGTTCTGGCAGGACAAGGTTGTACATAAAGTAAATGTGAAGCTTCCCACTCTTGATAATGCAGAATGGTGTCTCTTTCATAATGAGTTACAAGGAGCAATGAGAAGCTAAGAACTTTTTTGGAACTGTTTTTGAATTGCTGGTATGACTCTTACATGACTGGTATAACATCATAGAACGAAAAGAAGGGTGAATAAACGAAAAGCATCCAGGATCCATGAGGTATTGCTCGCGCCATAAAAAGCAAAAAACCCAAAGTAGGCAAAAGAGTAGATCTCAGATCTACATGGAAGCTTGAAACTGAAATGAACCAGACGCCACATCTCAAAAGGCATCAACTTTTGGTCCTCGAACATGTATCCATAGTACAGCTCCCGTGACCATAAATGATCATATTTGCGCTCAGATGCATCAAAAGCAGAACTCTGACTCGCTAGATCAATCAAACTCGTCTATGTGTAAACAAGCCCACAGCGCAATATCTAGAGGACCTGCTAGACGAAGTCTATGCTGTGACACAGACGGCAAATAACAGAACTCAACCGTTGCGGCTCAACATGAAGCATTGCAAGATTAGAAAGGAATCTGAGTGCGCCGATGGGCATCCATGAGCTTCCGTCGCACAGCCTCACCGCCGGCATACCCGCTAGCCTTGCGTTTCCGAGTAGGAGTGCGCTGGTCTGCATGCTTGGCATGACGGAAGACGCTGGCAGGCCGAGACGGCGAATTGGCGGGCATGAACTCGCGGTGCTGGGGCAAACGCAACAGGGCCTGGTATCTGTTGTGGTTGCGACGGAAAGCCGTCACAATGCCACGATCCAGATGGTTCAGGAAGCGCTCAGCACTGTTGCTTTGTTGTGTATCGCCTCCACGGTTAGGGGTTGGAGTACCGGTTACGACTGTCATGGATGCCGTGGCCATTGGCGAAGCAACGGCGTCTTCGTCATATGCCTTGCCCATCTCCTCGTCGGAGGAGCCGTCTCCAAAGTCGATGAAATCCTCTACATTCAAGGCGGCTTCCGGATCATCGTCATCGTCGTCATCCTCAAAGGAACTATCAATAGCAAAATCACGAGATGGGTAAAATGCCTCCGGAGGACCCATGACTTGACCACCCGGGGCAATGTCGTTTCCAAGGGCGGTCATCATTAGATTAGCACTAGATGCCAACATCGGACTAAGGTCGTGACGGTTCGGCGAGACCAGAGCATCAGTGTCGCTCTCGTCTATCAGGTGCATCGTAGTGGCACGCGGGCTATTGTTGGCGGTGCCGCAAATGCTGTTGGTGGCAGACTCAAGCCAGTCATGGCGGGATGAGGCATACGCTGGAATGATCACAAGATGTTTCCCCGTACAGTCTACCAAGGCCACGGGTTTGTGTGGGTCTGCAACAAAAGTACCTAAGATTGGACCGCGCCGGCGAGTAGGGGGTTGGCTTTTGGTCTCGTCGGCGGGAGGCAGAGAGGCGGAGGAATCGCGACGGAGAATGGAACGGGGATGGGTGATTGTTGCGGGCGGCGGGAGGTCTTCATCTGTGGTCTCGCCATCGTCGGCTTCAAGCAGGTCAGCAGGAGGATTAAGGTACAAGTCCAGGTACGTTGCATACTCTCATAGCCACTCGACTCCGATCCCTCGGAAACGGCGTCAGACTCAACGTGGTAAATGTTCGAATGGCCATAGTCCGACTCAGCAAACAACTCATCGGACTGGCGACGGCGGCCGCTGTAGTTCTCATTGTCGTTCTCAATCATACGACGGAGTTGAGGATCGAGACTGTCCTGTTGCAAGAAATCACTCGGTATCTCATCCTCTGTATGCGAGTCGCTATCCGACGAGGAATCGGAATCTTCTTCGAAATGGACACGCCTAGGCATGGGCGTCTCTGCAGCCGCCTCACTGGCGAAGTCAGTCTCGCCAAAGGTTTCCATGGCACTGTATAGCTGTTCCTCGTCAAAGAACGAGGCAGCGGAAAGAAGCAGGTGATCTTCAAAAGTGTTGGTACCGGTCAACTCGAGCTCGGACACAGTGGAAGTCTTGAAAACGTCGTCGACTTCGTGCTCGTCCTCTGACTCGACAATCAGCAGTTCTTCCAATATTTCAACGTCCTGATCTTCATCATCTCCGTCGCTGATATCGTCCACAGCAGCGTATACATCGTCCGAGCTCTCATACGAGTCACTTTCATCGCTGCTTCGTTGACCGTCATAGCCATCATCGTCGGAAAGCCTCACTCTTTTCCGGCCAGTAGACTTGATACCCGACTTATGGCCCTTGTCACGGCGACCATAAGACGGGCCACGAACAGCTGGCTGTTCCTTTTCATCATCAGCGTCCTCTTCCGATTCATTGGCATCGTCACTGAGAGCCTCGATAGATGAGACCGAGGAAACGCTGGAGATCGACGAGCTCGAAGCTCTTCGTCTATGGTCAGTAGTAAAGGAGCTGAGAGGGAGAGATTTGTTGGACCGCCGTGACGACGAGCTCGCAGACTTGGGGTCCAGGTGCTTCATAATGTTGAGCGCACGGCTATCTTTGATAACACCCTTGGGTGATTTGTGGGATTTAGTTTGCGTCATTGTGTTGAGAACAATAGAATTGTTTGTGTTTAATTGAAGTGGCTCGTCCAGTTTTAGTTGCTGTATCGGGCTTTGGGTTTCCGCGGCCTGGGTGTTGACAGAGTTTGATATCCGTTATGGGCGGATCAATTGCGTCAGAGACTCCAAGAGAGTGGAGGTTCGGGATTCGAAAAGGGGAGGAGGGAGGAAGGTAAGGTTTCAACCGTCGATTCGTAAAGTGTCGTTTCAAGGAAGGTTGGTTCGTTATCGTAAATCGAGATTCGAGAGGAGGATAGGTAGGTGTTGTGACGGATGACAAGGGATCGGAGGAGGGGGGAAGGACGAAGACTTTTCGCTGACCACAAAAGCACCTCAAGTCCTCAACGGACGTCAAAAGTGCTTCCTCTGTGAATGTGCTAAGGGGCAATTTCGACGCTTTCACACAGTTTGCGTCGAAAGAGAAACAGATATCGTCAAGTCAAATTGGGAGTTACTCGGAGCTGCTGGACTGAGGAGCATAGAACATGCCCCCCAGTGAGTGATCTACAGCTCAACGAAAGCCATTCTGGCACGGAAACCTTGACGAAATCTGGTATATGATGGTTTGAAGTACTTTGAGGGATTTAAAAAAAATAGATGGTAAAAGCACGGTGTTGGTGGTTGAAACGGGGTGAATTGGATGAAGGGAAAAGAAGGAGCATAGAAGAAGAGGCCGTACTAGGCACTAAGTAGGAGTACGGACTACGGAGCCCGTACTGCTGGGCAGGGCGGGCAGCCAGGCTGTTACAGGCATACAGCGCAAAGAGACAGACTGCAGTGGACTGGACTGCCGGGGCGGACCAATTTTTCCAACTGCAGTGGGGCTTTAATAACCAGTCCTGGGATCCTGTGCGTTGATTGGATACAAGCATTACTCTCACCAATGCTTATTGGTCGGCTAAAGCTCACCGCATTTTCCGCTCTTCATCTTTTTCCTCCTTTCTCATTTTTTTGCCAGCAATTTTCTAAGTATTCAAGAGCCAATCATTATTCAGAAACTACGAAAGCCTGAATGAAGGACGATGAGACTTCAGTCCAGGAATAATAACACAACAGTGCTGAATGGACGACGCCGCTAGTCCTTGACGTCAATATCGAGTCACAATGAGTAGGTCAAGTATTTTTGACTCATTAACTAGAGAAGAATAGAACCGCTTGATAAGATTCAGATAACGGCCTGGTGTATGCGCAGAGCATGTGTAAGGCACATCCTCAAACTGGTGGTGTTACCAGGTCGGGTACATTAGACTGCAGATGGCCTGAATATTTCAGAGAACATTCATGTCCACATGCAAACTAAAAAGTGACAACAAAGAGGTGAGAATCCTGAATCATGACAAGGTTATGGTAGTGCTCCCGTCCAATAGACCATCAGTAAACCATACTTGGAGGAGGCTAACAAGTTGGGTGACTCACTTGATGATTCGAGACCGAATTTGGTGGCCAAGTCATCGTTATTATGACTATTATGACTGTATTGATTCTTGTCAAGGATCAACACGGTGCAGTTCACACGGCTTGTGCACACTTACCAAACTCAGAAATCAGAACACACAGTTAGCATATGGGAAGGGTGATGGTACAGCAACCCCATTACCTCAAAAAGAGACTATTATGCGAATATAGCGATACTTAGAGGCTAGATGAAGCCAGAAATAAAGAATGCCTGACAAAAAAGAAAACGCGCCCGATGCGGGAGTCGACAAAGCCGTGGGTGTTAACTGATCTCTGTCCTACGGAGTATGCAAAACAGCATCATTGATCCGCCAGAAATTCCCCTTGCACTCAGGAATGATCTATCAGATCTGAGAATCTGGCTGAATCATATATTGCGTCGCACCTCATGCACCTGAAAGCATTACCTCACTATTCATACGAGATTCTGCTCCGGCCGCAGGTTTGCTAGTTGAGTCTATGCCTTCAGCCAAATACTATACCGCGAGTAAGGTGGCTAGACACTGCCTATGCAGACTTGCAGGTACAATCCGGTGTGAACTACCTTAAGTATTATTGGTTCCTCCACCAGTGTTGCGGCCATTGGCCAAGTTACCGCGGGCCAACTATTACTATTGTCCAGTATCTATTATTATTTCCAGATTCTCACGAAAAATATCGGTCTTCTCAGGCGTTAACTAGATAGATTCTCATAGATACTCTGTCCCTAGGCAATTTTGATATCACTGGAGTCCCTGAACTGATAGTTGTCCACTTCCTGCCGCTCTGCCTCATTTCCTAATGGGCGGGAAGACTCTCCTCCTCTGTTCCCCACAGCAGTGGCAACAGCGGAAATGCAGAGTAGGATAGAGAACATACACCCAGTCACCCACACAGAAGCAAAGAATGACCAGAGGCGTAAGAATAATCTCCGCCGTCTTACAGATCGCAGGCCGGGTTGCAGCCATCGACATGCATATTGGACTTTGATGCTATTGGTTCAAAAGAGCGGTAAAGGGACAACTGCTGCAAGAGATCAACGCATTTGCTGTATGCAGTAGATAGATACCTAGATAGCACTTGGCTCTGCGGGATAGATACCGAATATTTACGTATTACGGATTTACGGAGTATCTACTAAATTTACTATCTAACCCGACGGATCTTAGGTACCCAAAATCCCTAACCCACTGGATCCTGCTTACCTAGTACACGCGATCGGCACAATCCACAACCTCTAATTGGCCAATGGGTATGCTGCACCCCGCAGTAGCCAAATTTTCTATTCTGCCGCATCATGTCCAAAGCCAGAAATGGCATATGGCAGGACCTCAAGATAAATCTGGGCCAATCCACAACGTAGAACGAACTTTATCCTATCCTTAGGCTTCAGATATGTCAGAATGATTTCAGTCTGAGGACATCGTCTGGATGCAGGGATATGGTCCAATTATGGAGTACAATGCCTTTCAAGTGACGGAGGAGGGAACAGGAACAGTTTCGAGGAGCTAGATACAGAGGAATGATTGCCACACCCCCGTTTTACAAGCCGGTCCGATCCACTACCATGGCTCGTGATGTTCGATGGAACGTCCTAGTCAGTCGCTAGTACTGAACAAGTGGCCAATTTCAACGTCAGATTTTCGTTGCAGCATTACCGTTCTTGCGTGACTCAATACTCAATTATTGATAATCCCAATCCCGAGAAGTAACACGTTTCCAAAAAGTGGTATCAAAAAGGAAGCCGAAAAACGAACGATGAAAGACAGGAATGGTAGGTTCTAGGAGGATACTGCTCAGTGCTCAACTCACGTCCCTGGATAAGGTTCAACCTTGGGCGTCGGCTTCGTCTGGGCCCTTGGCCACATAGATAAGATTGATTTCGACCTTGCTGGCTTCGGGGCAGAAGTAACGGTGCTTTCGTCCTGTCCTCTTTCGGCGGTAGCAGTGGCTGATTCTCGTGCTTGCTGCGCTTCTTTGACGCCTTCGCGGATTCCAGCGACAGATGCCCCAGGAGCCGCTGTCGTAACGAGCGTCTCTGTATTACGTATCCTTCCGTCGATAGAATCCTCGTTCAATCTGGAAATTTCCTCCTCTGTCACCAGACGCTCGTTCTCTAGGCGTACCTCACGGCCACGTTTATGACAGTACCAAAGCACGAATAGGAGGACTGTGTGAAACACTCGCCGTCAGTTTGTTAGAGGTAATTTTAGTTGAAGGTACTCACTGAACAAAGCCAAAGACCAGAGCACATTCATTCCCAGGACTGCTGGGAATCGCGCTCTCAAAAATGCCATGATGGACCGCAGCATGCCCACAATGGCGGCGGGTTTACCAACCAGCTCCTTCAAACTTGGCACCTTGATGCCCATCTTATTAGCAGCTGCAGCCGCCTTACCTACATTCTCAACATTGAGGCCGCTTCGACTGGCCCTCTCGCTAGCCGCTGCGAGCATTTCCGGCGCCAATGTCTCGGTCCACCTCTCCGGGAGTTTCTCGATCAGTTTTTGAAGGAAGCCTGGAAGCTGCGAATACGTCTGCTGTAGCTGCTTATTGCCATTGCTAAGGAGCATCTCCAAGTCATGGTAAGCAGTGGGTACGCCATTTATGAGATCCTTAAAGATGAGCGTAAACTTCCGCAGGAGCTCCTGGGTCTCGCCGCTGATCGAGAAGACGCGGTTGTTATCTGCAGCTAAGTTGAGGCGCTCCAGGATTTCCGTCATATCATCCGTCTCTTGTTTCGCTTCGTTGTTGGCAGGATCGGAGGACTGAAGGGCTCGCGAGTCATTCGGCTCTCCTGGTGCTGCCGGTTCTTTGTCCTAAACGGAGTCAAGATGTGAGAATGCATCTTACAAGACTTCGAAACAACGAAGTTCGCAGAACTGGCGTCATACCTTCTTCTTCCAGCTTGTGCCCCTCCTACGCAACCAATACCAGGGTCCCTTCTTCTTGTCTGAAGGTGAAGTGCTCTCAACATGGGAAAGTTTCGAATCTGTGCGGACAACTCCGGCATTGCTCGCTCTTCGCTCCTCCTCACCAAGCTCTTTGAACTCCTCAACCGGGGAGACTGGTAAGGGGATATTATATGCCTCTGTGCTTGACGTATTGACAGGCGGTTGGACATTCTCATCACCGTTCAACGACAATGCAGCCTCTGCCTCTGTAGGTTGCGCAGTGATTGACTGTAAAAATTGCTCGTCTTCGGTCGTCAGGACTGGATCATGTGGCTTCTCAGCCTGCGAAGGGCGCCTCCAGTTCTGTAGATAACTAAAGCGCTGCATCACGGTAGGTTAATGTTAGATGATCTCGATAATTCTCCTGGAATAGAATTGCACGAAGGGAAAAATTCCACCGAACGCTCTAACAGGGTAAGATGGCTGGACGAAGAGCATCAGCGGGACATTGCGTTGTTCTCTTAATTTTCGAGAGCAAGGTATCCCTGGCAAACTGAACAAAGGGGAGAAATATATAGGAGCCCCAAGTTAATCGCCACAGCGATGATTATTGATTCAAATGTAGAGTTCTTAGAGAGATATTTTTGAATAGTAGTAGGCAGGAGGTCCAACCATCAATTTTTCTTTTTATTTACAAGCCTGTTGAAGCAGGAACTTGATTCCACAGTCAAGTGGCTTTCACGATGATATCATGCCCAAGGCATCCATGGTCAATCATGTAAAAGACCCCGCATCAGCCACTCAGCTCCCGCCGGTTGCACAGCCACAGTAGCCAGAATCGTGGACACCAGCCACATAATTCCAATCTAGAGGTGACTATTGGATCTGATTGGTCCTTAGCTATCGCGGAGTATATTCGGCCGCTGGCCCACGATTTCATCGAGTTTAGGAAGATCCTCAATTTAATCGAGTTTCCCTTTGAGGTATAATTATCGGATTGTGATCACTTACTGTGAAAATCGTCTCTAGTGTGCGAGTGTATGGTCTGTTGTTTGCGCAAAATGCTCTGAAACCATGCCGGTAAACTGCATCTTCCATCCGGTCTTGACCATGGGGGGGGGTTTGGGTCCTTCTGTCAGGACTAGGTACAACAGTACCTACTGTAGATCTCTACGCGAGATCCTGGCCTACGAGAAGCGTGGAGTGTCAGATCTACAGACTGCGGAGCCCTCAAAGCTATCTCAAAGTTCAACGAATATAGTATCTAGGGCAAAGGCAACGATTCAAGAGTGCTGTCACTGGGTGCCTTCACTTAAGACACGTTCAAGGTTCTTTGAGTCATTCAGGGATACTACTACTATCTGAGTCATGTTCAAATACATCAAACTGGATGGATAATACCGATCTCGTCTGCCTGATCTTGGTCTTGATTCTGATAGGCATCCCTGTCAGCTGCTAATCCCATCACATGATTTCGTGGCTGTCACTCGGCGCTTCCACTTGAACTTCATTTTCTTCTTCTCCTCTCTTCTTCTTTCCTCGCGCTCCCCAGAGTCGGCTATCGTGCTACGTGATCTGAACTGGATTCGGATTCTCGTATGCAAAGCTTGTCTCAAGACAGTGTTCTTCTAGTATGGTCTTCTCAATGAAGGCCCACAGCCACGAGAAGATACACTTCTTGGAACAGCTTCCAGGACTCCATACATGCAGCCTGCATGATTCGGCAGCGTCGCTTCCTTTTATCGACAAGTTCGTCCAGTCTTTTCCGTTGTACTGGTTCCTTCTGTCGCTCTTTTGCCTTCTCACCTGGTTGTCTCTGGTATCTTTTGTGCTGAAGTTGTTGGATGGTGATGTTAACACCATGACGTCCAAACGTTCATTCGTTTCGCGGGATCGGGTGGAAAAGTCCTTCAAGTCATTCAAAAGGATGTACCAGGGAAGCTCATCGAAGGGGAAGAAGCAGAGGAAGGAGAGCCCAAAGAGCCAGTCCACAAAAGCGTAAGTGGTCTTTGCCATCCACCAGCCGTATAATATGATACCGTGCAACTTCTCTCAGGAGAAATAATTGGATCCTTGAAGCTGATACTAACAATTGAAAGGCAGGCCTCTCACGAGTCCTATAGTTACATTGATTGTGGGCCGGGATCGGCGACGCTTCTTAGCTCATGAGGATGTCCTATCCCGTTCCCCTTTCTTCCATCCTGTGCTAAGGGACCAGTTTGCAGGTGATAATATGGACAAGGTTCTAGGCTTGCCCGACGAGTGAGTGCCGGCGTCCCCTTTTGCCGTGCTTTCAACTTACTGACTCCCTGACAGAGAGCCAGAAATCCTGTCCTGTGTCCTCGAGTTCCTGTACAAGGGCGACTACACCCCGCGCATCGTGCATGACAAAAGCCAAAACTCGTTCAGACTCGAAGGTCACCGGGGCAGCTCTCGTATCAACAGTCGCGAATCAAGCGCAGCGACAATCTTTCTTTCAGCCATCAACGGCGTAGTCCTCCGGGACACTGCTGTGTACTGTGCGGGCGAGAGATACGGCTTGGAGTCACTCAAAAGTCTTGCGCTTCGCAAGCAAGGACTTCAGAGGGGCGTCCCTGTTGACGTGATCCTACGATCCGCTCGATATGCCTATGACAACACGCCGGACTCTGAGTCTCGACTGCGCGCTAAATACCTAGCGATGATCATTCGCGCCCGTCATATCTTCAAGACCAGCGGAACCATGCAAGTTGACATGGAGATGGGCCATAAATTCTACTTTGATCTGTTTGTTGCGATGTGTAACCACATGGATGGTCTTGAGGGACTCGAGTAAGTCCTCCTCTGTGCATTTCTTACTTGTTTACTGACGAATTTCCGGCAAAACTGGCAGCCACGACTTGAACTTCTTCTGAAGACAGCAGTTATCGAGCACTCCAAATCGTCCAAGGACACATTAATACGACGGATCAAATGAAACCATGGCCCAATGCATCGAACTGCAAGTAACCCATTCAGACTGCCAATTCTGCAACCAGACTGAACATATCGTTTGCCTCATCTGATATTCACTCTTTGCTTCTACCGAGGTGGCCCGTTTGTGGTTGAAGCAACCATTGGCATTACCGCTGTCTAATCTTACTGGCGTACCGCGTGGCTTGCTTTGTGTATTCAGATGTCACTCCTTGAAGGCTTCTCTTAGAAGCACTCCACTCCTGCATGCGCCTCTGTTGTTCAGATTGATGGGAGAATGTGAACCTGCTAGGTTATATATGCGTTGAATCTTGACGCACTTAGCAGCTTGTTGATATGATGAGAATGATCCTTATCTAGGAATTGAGAGATTCGGCCACCTCATTTGCACTTGTTCCTCTAGAATGCTAAGGATTGTAAGGTCAAAACCCTTGAAGGTCTGGTTATTTTGGACTGATTGGAGTGGGAGCGTAAAGTAACATGCCGGTTAATATTAATACATAGATGGCTAGGTAGCTAGACCTGCATTATCATCCTTTTCATAAAGAAATGCTTACGTAGAAAACACCAGATAGACCCACTACAGTACTCCCTGATAATGCTGCGATATCCCGCAAGTCTTCGAGCAACAGTCCGCTAAGTGCGAAATGCTCGAACAGCACGAGCCCCAACCTAAGTCGACTTCTTTCTGCGACCACGCTTGGGTTTCTCCTCAACAGGCTCGGCCTCATCACCGTCCTCACCCATTGACTTCCTCTGACGCTTCGCAGCCGGCTTCTCAGACACCTGGGGCGCTTTCTCCTCAGCGGCAGCTTTGGAAACCCGGCCTCTTCTGGTAACGGTTGGCTTGGGCTGGACCTCCTCTTCGTCGGATTCCCGCTGCTCGTCGTCAGTGTCGCTCTCTTGTTTGGCGCGGCCGCCCTTCTTGGCTCTTTTGGCCTTGGGCGCGGCAGCCTTCTCCTCGGGCTTGTCCTTGTCAGTCTGAGCACGAGCCCGTTTCTTCGATTTGGGGGTCTTTTCCTCCTTTTCGGATGCGGTTTCCGCCTGTTATAGTCTTAGCCTTAGCGGTATGCGTAGAAGGGGTTTTGGTTTCGCGGAGCCAATACCTCTTCCTCCTCAGCCTTCTTCTTCTTCTTTGGGACACGCTTGCGGTAGCCCTTCATGCCAGGCCGATTCATTTCGGGGTCCTAAAGTCTCTGTCAGTATCAACGTGATATCGGTAAAATCTATGCAAAGACCTACCCCCTTCCAATCCTCGTCGTCAACATGTCCCTGCTCCAGAGCCTCACGGACCATCTCCTGATACCCCGGAGGAAGGTCCTCAAAACCGTCGAGAGCGTCAAGATCCTTCGAGTCACCGCTCGCTTCCTCAACCACTTCGTTGAGGTTGGCGATGAGCTTAGGCGTGACGCATCCCCTGGCCGCGTGTTAGTCTGATATTCCGAGTCCGAGTCTGAAGGGTAGGGAGTAACTTACCAGTGTCTCCAGAAGAAGCTCTGGAATTTTTCGGTCTCGACCCAGGTGCCGAGACGGAGCTCGCCTTTGCCGATTTTGACCTTTTCGTCTTTGCATGCTTTGTTCTGGCAGCCTGCTCGGCCGGTTGAGGCGACCTCTGGTTGAGGTTAGTGTATTTGCTTTATTTCCGAAGATGAAGGAAACTCGGAAGTGAGATTGATGATCGAGTGGTAAGATAAACACATGAGTGCTAGATACGAGAATAGTGTATGGATACATGATTGATGAAGGGAAGCATGATGATTATCCACACTTGCTTGTGTACAGTTGACGTATGACCGCCACGAGTAATTCAGATCATGGCATGAATACAGGCGATTGTTAACAACACTTGAAAAGGAGAAAAGGGTTGCTGAGAACTCTCAATTGATGAAGAAATAAATCACGGAGCATTTTAGAAGAGAGAAAAAGCTTACCCAGGCGATAGATTCCCATAGTTATGGGCAGCAGACGACACGGTCCGCGCGTGAGGAGGAAACGACGGAAATTAGAGGCTTACTTCTTCGATCGAACGAAACCCACAATACACAAACGGGTTATCCCAATTCTCCCGAAGATTGGAGATACTGCAGCACCGATGGAACGGGAGCGAGAAGAACCGTGGAGCAGGAGAGAACGGATACAAGATGAGAAGATGGAGAGAGAAAGACGATTTCCTTGGGATTGCAGACGAACGGAACACGCCAAAGACCAACACCGCAGTGTATACTCCCACAACACAATAACCTAGGAATTAATGTTGCTCTTTAATTGATTATAATATAGAGCAGTAGTTTGATCTTATGATAGGCCGATGAAATCTGCGTCTTGATTTTCAGGGATGTAGTCAACAAGTGCTTGGCTACATTGTCTTACACTCTTACTCCTCAATAGGATAGACGATCTACCCTACTCTACCTTACTGATCGATGTGACAGCTCGGCCCATTGCTATGGTTTTCTTTCGTTTCAAATTCATTCTACTGGGAATTACTCCTTGCAAATACATATTCTTCAAGGTCTATGTACTCCGAACAATAAAACGTGAAATGTCCTCCTTGTTCACATATCTCCGTCAGCTAAGGCCGAACGGTGCGTTAGTCGAAATCAAGAGTATAGCAGTCTGATGGCCTCGGAAATGCACTGGAGCCGTGTGTCTCACGAAGAATCACTAGCAGTGATTGTCGATTCAATATTCTCAAGATCAGTGACGTGCTTCCGCAGCATTACTACGGCTCCGAGACTAAGACGGGGAACAAATGGAGCTGCTGCGTGCTCCTCGTCAAGCTTGTCGGTAGCAGAGGTGTTATTGTGATGCTCAATCATTCCAGCGGCCGAGTCAATAGCCCGGCGTAATAAATGCGGGCGACCAGATGCATCGTCTTTCTGCTGAGATTTCAAATAGTTCCAAGTCAAGACGTCTTCTAAGCCGGCGACTGGGTGCTGAAGCGCGTGCTTGATAAAGTTACGCGTCGTCAAGAATGCCTTTTCTGTGTATTGTGAGGACTCGACACGACGATTGTCGTCCACAGCAAGGACGTCATAGCCGGCCTCATCTGTGAGATATTTGAGTGATTCTGCACTTCTAGAAACTCGAGGGGATACTTACTGTAGAATGGGTTCTTGACCAGCACAAGGCCCATAATGGAGACCAGGATCTGCAAGGCAGTGGACTTGATGGGCGACCAGCTTTCCTCCGGGTTCTTCGTTGGCCAAGTACCTAATATGCTAAGACAGATACGACCGTCTTCATACAAGTTGGGATTGACCCTACCCTGCCCGTTGGTCCATGAGTGGAAGAAGGAAGCGGGTGGCTTGTTGGGGTAATCTTCAGGGAATTGGAAATCAATCACAAACGGAGCATACTCGTATGGTGTTCCCTGAGGACCAATGATCAGAACTCGTAGGAGATCTATCCTAGATTCCCAGCTCCGAACAAAGATACCAGGCGGCAGCGATGACTCGAGAATCTCATATTCCTTCCGGATACGACTAATCCGCAACCCCGATTTTCCACGAGAGGACATTGATATGAAGTGGTGGTCAGAGGGAGGATCACTCTCCAGAAGCGAAAAGCCTGGAGGGCACGTGGATGGTGAAGGACATGACTGTGCGATAGACGCATTGGAATGATCATCCGCTTTGGATGCCTCGATTTTTTCTTCGTGGTCCTCAACGATCTCATGAGTGATATTGATCTCAGCCACTTTCGGCGCCGCAGATTCCTCCACACGAATCACATGGCTCGAGTCGTCATCAAAGCCATCCTGATCATCGGAATAGTTATCCGACTCGTAATCATCTTCTGTCAGCCATTCTTCATCGTTGCTGTCGTCATCAAGTCGCTCACCACCTTCATACTCAAATGATCGATTGAGTATGAAGGGATTTGGCGCCCAAGGGGGCAAGCCGGGTAAGCCAAACATGTCAAGCGGCGGAAGGGGCAAGGCTGGCACATCGTAATCGTCATCAATCACCATGAGAATTCTCTCCAAAGGAACGCAAATATCACGACAAGTGTTGCGACCGACTTGTCGAACGGTAATGTTGCCCTCGATGTCCACTGAGACGATCCTGCCAAGGAAGTCACAAGGGTACTGTCCGTTGTACTCGTCATGATGAACAACATAGCGGGAAGGCAGAGGGGAAGAATCGATCGTGATTGTATTTTTGAACGCTTCCGACTTGAAGAGTGCCAACTTCATGGATTCAAGATACATGGACATCTCGAAGAAGTTCATCGGAAAGAGGAAGCTGTACAGAGAAGGCCCAGTAACTGCGGGCGGATCGCGAGGTGTTGGTGGAAAAGCCGATCTATGGACCTTTTCTGGAACTAGGAGCACTAGGTCGTCCAGTGCTTTCCCTAAACCAGGATACACGCTTAGCTCATAGACGGAAACTTGAGTAACGGTATCACCAAGTTCACCCAATCTGGAACCTGGTTTCAGCATGTTCCCCTTATGGAGCAGTTCGATGTCTGGATCTTTGTACCAGCGAACGGATGCCACTCTTTCACCGCTGTCTACAGCTTGTACTACGCCAACCTTGCGGGCACGATGCGACTCATGGTGGCAGCAAGGCGAGCGGATAGTCTCGAGACTCTCGCTCAAGACAACAAGATTTCCAGGCCAGACCTCATCATCACCACCACCATTGAACTTGTGCAAAGAGGTAGCGGGCTCAGTTGTGACACTCAAATCCTGCCATTGAACAGTCACCTCAGTTCGGGTGGATAACACGCGAAAGAGATTTATGTCGTAACCAAAGGACTGGTCGGTTGGTATCTGCTTGTAATTGTACTTGGTTGCATCAGCTGGGTTGCGAAAGCGAACCCTATCTCCGGGGTCCACCTCAACCCACGTATCCGATCTGACTGTCCTTTCATTTAAACCCTCGGTGGGTAGCTTGCCGAAGTCGCACTTCATGGCTGTCCCTTGTAGCATTGTTGCTCGGATAACCTCACTGTTATTCCCACCATATGGCGGCCCTGCGCCATAGACATTGGGGCAGAGCCACTCGACGTGAATATTCATGGCAGGAGTCGCCAGGACATGACCTTCTGGTTGTGACTTCGAGCCCATTTCTGGAGACCAGTCTCCTCGACCCAAGTTCTTCGAGGAAGTCAGGGTAAATTGTCCAGGAAAGACAAACTCGGATTCCACGGTCCATAGGTACTCGCCATTAGGCAGAAGATATGACCTCATGGCATCCTGGTTGCTTGGCCATGATACAACTTTGTCGGTACCAACAGTGATAGGTATTTCCAAAGCAAAGGGATCCAGAGGTGATACGGCTTTCTGGTTTTGAAGGAGCACGACTGCATCGCGCTCAACCTCACGCACAACCCCCAACTTTTGTTCATAGACTATGTAGTCTCCCTCGGTGAACTCCTCGTAATTCTGGAGCTCTGACAGAGGGACATTATGGAGTAGAGGGGGTGTGGATTCCTCATCTATGGATCCCGGAGAATTGCCACGTTTGATGGCTTTTTCGGCAAACTGCAGCGGTCCCTCTTCCCCTGTCCTCGGGTCTGTCTTTCGATATGCAATGGGCTCAAGCGTACAGGTCACGGCGGCACCAATAACTGTACCGCTAAGAGTGTCATCCAGATCTCGTTTGACAATCTCACCCGTGCCTAATGCTCGATCAATAAGTTCAAGATCATCCTCGTGCAGAAGAGAATTCCCTTGCGAGGGTTCCGAAAAGTTGACATAGACATAGCCTTTGGGTGGCTTCAAGAAATTAGCCCTTGAAGCATGTTGAGCTCGACAAACAACATACTGCGCCAGTCTCTAGGAACTCGAGCAAGTCTTTTTCAGGCACTGAAGAGTACGAGACTATTAGAACATCACCCAGAGGCTGATGGCTATCAATCTGCGGAGGGAAATCCCTCTGTCAGCGAACAACATCCGAAGAAATGAAGTAAAATGGGTGCCAAATACATCGTGGTGAGTTCTCTATTCGTGACCGCGTTAGTTTGCTGGACATCCTACAGTTCCACCTCGGTCACTCACGTTGACGGTACCCAACAGAGAGGGCTTTGATTTGAGACGACATAAGTCGTTCAGGTCGAGCTAGTAGGCCTTTGTGAGTTGAAGAAGTCCTTTAACAGGGAATACGACGCTTATAGTGCTGCTGACCCTCCTATTGCTCGGACTGAGAGCTTCAGTAGACGTTGTCCTAGAAGACATTGTAATGAGAGTGAGAGATCATGAAGATAAGGAGGGAAGCGATGTGCGGGGGAATCAGCGAATGTCAAGTCTAAGCTAAGAATAAGAGTGGCATAGGGTGCGAAAACTGGAAGACCCCGAGGAATCAGTAAAGGTCAAAACAGAAAGCAGTAAGAATAGATGGTGAAGGTGCGTGAAGGTGTACAGGGTAAACAGAAGAGGCAGTGTTCTTTTGACATGGGGGAAACAATCAAAAAATAATAGATACCTGAGGCCCTATCACATGCGCTAGATGGCCTCAGGTTTCCGCAAGTACATGTATCTCCGATAAGTACTAGGACTATCTACTCAAAGAGGTTGTGTTTGGCCGTTGACTCTGCTACATAATATTGTATGGACAGGAACTTTTCATCCTTTTAGTCATCTCCAGCAGATCCATATTTTACAGCTGCCGAATACGGAGTATAGAGAGGGCCCAGAGGGGCATCAGAAAATCGGCGCGATCTACAAAAGATTTGACAGCCGATAAGGGGACATAAATAGACATTCATCTCACCGCTCAGAATTTATCCGAAATCGATTGACGACTTCATCTTCTGCTCAAACAATCGCCTGGTCTTGATCGCCTTAACATACAAAGATAACTCTTGACTGTGTCTGCGGACGATTGAGTTTGCTTCCAGAACCTGAACGTCATCTCTCGCGCAAAAGTTCCAGTACCTGAACCTTACGTCAGGACTTGACCGGACTAGTCTGCGCGACGATTCCTCCCTCCGGATCATAACCACCAAAACCACTCCCTTGCTAATTCTATCGACTTTACAATTCACCATGTCAGAGCCAGGCCCCGAGTCTATCCCTACAAGCGCAGATCCGCGCAGCAAGAGACCTGTCAAACGTCGCGCAGTGACCCCGCTCAGCGAGCAAGCATCGCAAATCGAGCATCTCTTCCGCGACCCAAATAAAGAAATCAAAATCCCCGATCCGTCGAGACAACGAACCGCAGCATCACTCGCTCCCCCGCCGGAGATTGTTGCGAATGTCCAAGGTTCTTCGGCTGGTGCGGGCTCCGGGGAATTCCACGTCTACAAGGCGAGTCGCAGGAGGGAATACGAGCGTCTGCGCTTGATGCAGAGTGAGGTCGAAAAGGAGAAGGAGGATAAGGAGTGGGAACAAAAGAGGGAAGAAGCGAGGCGGAGGGATGAGGAGAGAACCGAGAAGAATCGGAAGAGAAGAGAGAAGAGGAATGCGGCGAAGAAGAAGAGCAACAACAACAACAATAACAATAACGGGAACCAGGATGCTGCGGTCTATAAAGGGCCTAATAAGATGGCAGTTGAACAGGCACTAAGGCGGACAGAGAACGGCCAGGGAGACGAGGAGGATCAGGCGATGCCCGTGGATGGAGCTGATCAGTCTACTGAAACCCCAGGAGTGATCATTCACGAGGATTGAGCCTACAAGGCTGCTATGTGGACTGGACCGACATTCGCCGAGAAATGATCCCTACCAGGTGTGCACTATGAAGATACCCATGTAATTTTAGTCTAGAAGGATATTCGTACAGTTCGGAGTTAAATCGTGTAGCATTATGTACGCATTTTTATTCGAAGAGTTGGGTCCTCTAATCATCTCCACCGGGCATGTGAGCACCACCTGCCTGCTGTGCAGACTTAGCACTGCAGATATCATCGACGCGGAGCAGAAGGCAGGCGGACTATGGAAAGTTAGTTTGATACACTTTCGAATGGGAATTTTTTTAGGGCGTACCTCAACTGCGGTCTTGATGCTCTGAAGTTTGACCGCTTCGGGTTCCCAGACGCCATACTCCTTCATATCGACGAGGTTACCCGAGTCACCATCCAGACCCCAGGTGTGCTGACCCTCGACATGCTTAGCTCTCAGACGTGTGAGAACACGGATGGGGCTGGCGCCAGCGTTCTGTGCTAATGTCCGGGGAATGACCTCCATAGCATCCGCCACAGCCTTGTAGGGCCATTGTTGAACACCTTCGATAGACTTTGCGAGCTGGCTCAATCTGACTGACACCGCCATCTCGATCGCACCGCCGCCAGGGCAGAGCCGTGGGTGGAAGATGACATTCCTGGCAACGGACATGGCATCCTGCAGATTTCGTTCGATTTCGTTCAAGATGTCCTTGGAGGGACCACGCAGCAAGATTGTGCAGGCCTTGGGGTTCTGGCATTTCCTAAGGAATGTGAAGTATTCATCGCCAATCTTTTCGATCTCAAAAAGCCCGCATCCCGTTCCCACGTCGGACTCCTGCAGGTCATCAACGCGGTTGACAATGGTGGCACCGGTGGCTCTCGCGATACGGTTGTTATCGGTCTTTCTTACACGGCGAATCGCTGTTACATTCGCCTTCATCAGGAAGTGCTGGGCAAGATCTGAGCGGAATCGTCAGTCACTCGGAATCGGCTGTAGTAGAGCAGTTGTAAAAGACTTACCTGAAACACCTTTCTCGGTGAAGACAATATCCGGCTTCAGGGCCAGGATAGCATCACACATGTGCTTCACTTGTTCCTCCTCAATCTGAAGAATACGGTTCCAGTCATCCTCCTTGCTGATCTCAATGTTTGTCTGAGACTCTCCCTTCTTGTATTCCAGTGGGCAATCGAGCAGGATGATGCGAGGATTCTCTATCCTTCTCCGCATCTTAGGGTGAGTAATGTCCTTGTTGATCATCACACCGTCAATAACCTCGCTGTCTTCAATCTGTCCACCCGGAATCTTCTCAATACGAGCATAACGCTTGATGTCGACTTCCCTCTTTCCACCACCAACATCGAACGAAACAGTCCGAACCGCCTTCAACGCAAGGTTGCACATCAGTTCCGACCACCGGGAGACGAACTTGGTCCCGATGGATGACTGGATCAACGTGTACATCGCCTTATCATCGTCAATATCCACCGGTAGTGAGACTTCCTCCACGATGGCAAGTGCGTCCGCCAGAGCACGCTTAAAAGCCTGAATGATAACGACAGGGTGGATGTTGCGTTCGAGTTGAGGAAGGGCCATGGCAAGCATTTCGCCAGCTGAGGAACGTCAGTCACAATTTTCAAGTCCATGACCAATAGCAAAGAATACCTAAGATGATGACGGTTGTCGTTCCGTCTCCGACTTCCTCGTCCTGAGTGCGACTGAGCTCGATCATGCTCTTGGCTGCGGGGTGCGACACCTCGATCTCTCTCAGAATAGCATGTCCATCGTTCGTCAGAACGATACCCCCCATGGGGTCCAGGAGCATCTTCAACATGGCCTTGGGTCCAAGACATGACCGGATGATGTCCGCAACGCTACAAACGGTCCCTATTAGCATCCGAGTAGGTATACCGGGCCGAACTTCACACGTACGTCTTCGCAGCGGTAATATTCGAGAGCTGTGCCTTACGGCCGACCTGCCTGTCACCAGCATTGGTGTCTGAAACACACGGTCAGTGGTCTGAAAGGAGCGAGAGGTAGATGGGACTGAATAACATACTCATCACCACCACTGGGGCCTGCATTTTAGCGGTGTTTCCGGGTTCCTTCGGACGAGACGGTTCGAGTAATGAAGTTCAATCGAGCGACAAAATAGCACTGTCCCAAACAGGATTTTAGAAGCAGCCGAACGATGGCCTGCTGAGCTCGAAGACGTGGAGTTGTGCCCGCACCAGCATCAAATTTCCAGCGCACGGCGAAGTGGGATTGAAGCTCACCGCCCCCTAATCTACTTTGGGCTTAGTTTGTCAGCAGTTTCCCCTGAGCTCCAAGCAAACCATCAATGGATCTTTATAGAATTAAACAGGAGACTGAATGAATTTCGAACTTGACAATCTCTAAAGCAACGCTAATTTAAGCACATGATGGCTGCAAATCTGTAAGATCCCCAGAAGACATAATCGATATGCCTATAACATGGAAAAAACTGCCCCACCAAATAACGACCCAAGCTCCAAGTTTCGCCCAAGTCCTCTGATGTCAACAACTGGGATCATCATTGTCATATCTCCAATAGTGAACACGGTTCAAGAAGATAGCTTAGCACAAATCGTGGATACCAAATGAGTGCGTCCGCCTAATCAGGCAACGGTATATCTCTTGAAGAATCTGCTCATCCTCCCGATCTTCTTCTGAAGTCGACTTCGCATTTCCAAGACGACCGATGATCGTCTCCTGCGAAAATGGGGACTAGTCGACCTTTCTTCCAAGACCTGACCTCCGTACCAAGTTGCATATCTGATGCGAGTCTGACTCTTATCATCCCTTTCCGCGAAGTACTCCTGGATCGGAGATGAGTCGTGCTCCGTTTCGACACCCGCATCTGCAATCATCTCCTCGTGATGATAGGCGAGTTCAGTCTCCGGGGTTCTGAACGCGAATTGTGTTTGGTTGACTGTATCCTCGAGTGTATGTTGTGGTTCTGCCGTAGCTTGTGTTTGGTTTTCACCCCAGCTCATCTGTTGACCCAGGGGTCTGGAGACAAATTGTGCCTGGTTGACTGTATCGACGAGTGTATGTTGTGGTTCTGCCGTAGCTTGTGTTTTGCTTTCACCCCAGCCCATCTGTTGAGGAAGTACATCTGGTGTCTCTCCGTATTGGTGATGTCCTGCTCTCTGCATTGACCGCCTGTCCACGAGTTGCGACACCACTCTATCGAGCCATGCGTTTGCATGACTGTTGCGATTATAAGCGACTGGACTGCGGAATTTGAAGTAAGGGTTTTCCCGCTGCAGACGTTCCAGGCGCTCCATGTGCAGCTCTCGCATTACCTGCTGAAGATGATGTGGTAGGCAGGCCATGGCATGTTCGTCGAGGTCGTAAACAACTTCTTCCTCGTCGTCGCTGTCGTAACCGGGGAATTGTGGTGTCTGTCCATGGCTATTCCACTGCGTCTCGTTGTAGCTGTAGTTGAACTCGGTTTGGAGCCGAGGAGGAGCCAGAGGGATGTAGATTGGCATGATGAAGACGAGGTATAGGTATGCCTTAGGACTTGAAAGATGGCGTGAGAAGATGCAGAGTATGCTTTGAGTGTGTTGAGTGTTAGGTGATCCCAGATGAAGCAGTGTGCTGGGGTCTTAGAGTCCCTAGGAATATCCTCAGGCATCAGGTACAGTGAAGGAATTATTCTGTATGAGCATCAATATACCTTTCTATTCACTGTTATATTATTGTTCGACGGAGCTTACCATTGAACAGAGGAGATCAATCACAGTACATCAAATAGAGGTCAAGCTATAGCTTCACGTATTTGAATGTCATATTGTAGACTTTAACAAAGATATTTTCCTGCGTAAAAATGATTGAATGTCTATAAGCCCAGCATTGATATAACTTTTCTTGACTTGCATTCATGAATGCAAGTTCAAGTAGGATTTAGCAGTAATAGCATATAGGTCAGATTCTACGACACCGCTACTCCCTTCAGCAAGATTGATGACCATCTTGCAGAATACAGTATCTTCAAGGAAGTTCCTAAGAATCAGGTATCTCCAACGGCCTAAAAATTGCATATGGCTAATTACATTAAATTATATGACAATGTCTAATAATGTCCAGTATCATATCCACAAGGCTCCAAATCACATCATGCATCAGTTGAGCAATTATACAAGACCATATGTCCAAACTCCAAAGCTGGTTCCTGGAGAGGAGATCAATACTCTCTACTTTCACCAATGTCACAAACATCAAAGACTCCCTCTTCAGGAATTGAATGCTTCTTCAATGCCTCCTTCAATCTCTTCGGAGGTTCGAGGACGTCCTCCTCAGTAAGCACCCATGTGCCCCAATGCATGCCGGTTGCTCGCTTACACTTCGTATCTCTGAATATTTCCACAGCATCATGAGGGTCTGCATGCATCGGACTCATGAACCACCGTGGCGCATACGCTCCGATGGGAATCAAACCTAGATCAAAAGGTCCTCTGAATTCGCCGACCTGCTTGAATGCGGGACATGAAGGGTAATTATACTCGGGGGCGTGATCATCCACATCATCCGGAAGTTTAGGTACTGCACGATATCCAGTATCTCTGAGTACGATATCCAAAGTTAGCCTTGAAAAAGATGGAGATATCAGGGACCTTGACATACCCAGCGAAGTAAACCTTGCGGCCGCCAGATTCGACGTACCATGACGACCACAATGTTTTCTGTCGGTCAAAGAGTCCTCTGGCACTGGCATGCTGGCACGGTAGGCAGCCGATACGTGCCTTGATATCCGCAGGTTTTGAGGCCAGATCGCCCGTTGCTTCTTCAACCTTGGTGTCTGGCTTAGAAGGCGAAAGGACGATATCCCGCTCTTCCCACCAGTCCATCTCAGTCATATTCTCAATCCCCGACCTCGAAAACCACTCTTTGTTACCCAGAGGCGCAAAGAAATGGCAATTCGGATGACGCTTGGCGATCTCTTTCACTGTCGGGTGCGACAGATGGTCGTAATGGTTATGGGAGATGACAACTGCATCAATGAAAGGGATGTCTTTGATCTGGCAAGGCATCTCCGTGTATCGTTTCGGTCCGAGCCAGGAGAAAGGCGAGCAACGGTCTTCAAAGACAGGGTCAAACAACACGCGCAGACCGTCGGGAAACTCGACATAGTAGCAGGCATGGCCCAGCCATGTCGCCCTCAGATTCGACGTCTCGCGGCTGGGCAAAAATTCTGGTTTACGGATAGGAACAGTTGGAGGCGTAGTATCAGGACGGTTGGCTTTGCCAGTTATCTGTCGGCTTTAGGCGCGAGAAGAAAATGGTCAGTTCGGTCGAGAATAGAAATGTTTTGAGACCACTCACGAAAGGAGATCCAAGATATTCGATGCTTTGATGTCTCTCCATGAACTGTGCAGGTTGGTCAGTACTGGAAGCGCCCCTGACAGTGTGTTCTTTGACAAGTATTCTTACTCCCATGGGTTTGTGAATCCGCCTTGAAGGTGATGGCTTTTCTGGTGCGCATCATCTGGCAAAGGTGAAGCGGGAGGCGTAGTGATAGTGATACCATAGAGAATTGCCGCGGTGGCTGAACTCATATTCCGCTTCGTTGAGGGCGTTGAGAAATTATGGCTTTGATGCTGGCGAAAGCCAAATAAGCGTCGCAAGAATGAGCGCATTTGCTAGAAGCCTTCATGCGCAATCCTGGGCCCTCCGTTTCTCTTTATATATCCAACCAAGCCTGGGAACAGCTCAGCAGGCAGCTATGGTCACAGGGGCAACACACAAATCAGCAATGAACCAGCTCTGAGCCTGTTACACGGAGTACGAGCTGCGCCGTCGGCTTTGGGCGGCTACAAATGACTTGACTGCCATCAACAATAATCCGAGACAAAGATTTGTATGTCAGCCACAAAGACTCGGATGTCAGCCACTAAGCCCGCTATCTCCGAGCCGACGCGGTCCTCCGCGATGCTTACGGAGCTCATCATTGTCAAAGGATTTAGCTGCGCGTGTATAGAATATTTCGTGCTTGAAAAATTGTCCTCATTTGCATATCTAAGGTAATGTTCCAGATCTCGGTCAAAAGCAAAGAGCCAAACAAGAGTATCCATAGATAGGTCTTCACAGGTACCTTTTCTCTCCAAACCAAGCAAGACAAACCCGGGGAAACGGGCTTATCTCGGCCCGTCGTAGCTCCGATATCAGACGCCATGGACATTTTTGAGATGCGCCGCCACAAAGTATCCGGTCCCAATTATCACGCTCATCTCCATAGACTGGAATGGAGGCAAATGGAGCTCCGGGTACTGCTGGGCTGTCCTCGCCTGGTGACCTGATTCTCCAACAGAGAAAGGATGCGATCCAGGCGGCGGCTCAGCCCACCGGCGATGGCGGCCTTTTTTCTCAGCTCGCCAGTAACCCTTTCTTCACAGCGGTAAGTCGACAGCCTTGGAACTGTGAGTGCGATGGAGAGCTTTAGAAACTAACGAGTAGAACGTTGATCGCAGGGATTCGGTCTCGCCGGTCTTGGAGCAGGATTGAGCTTAGCTCAGAAAGGCGTTCGACATGGTGCCGCCCTCCTTCGACGTCGTATGCTCGTGGATGTCGAAATCAGTATCAAGGACGATTCTTATCCATGGTTTCTCCACTGGATGACCCTCTATCAACAGTCCCAACTCAACGCCGCTCGCTCCGCAGCCAGCAGGTCTGGCTTCATGGAAACTATCCTCCAGAAACTGACACCGGGGATGCGCCACCTCTCGATACAGACGCAAAAGGTCGAACATGCAAATGGCGCTATACATACACACTTTGCGCTGGTCCCTGGACCGGGGAGGCACGTTTTACGATATAGGAACGCGTTCATCTTCGTCAATCGGATGCGGGAGTCCAAATCGCAGGATTTACAGACGGGGCGGCCATGGGAGACGATCACATTGACGACACTCTATTCGCATCGCCACATTTTCGAAGATCTGTTCAAAGAGGCTCATGCATATGCGGCCAAGTCACATGAAGGCAAGACGTCTATCTACAACAGTTGGGGCACGGAATGGAGACTATTCGGACAACCGCGGAGAAAGCGCCCATTGGACTCGGTGATTCTCGATGAAGGTGTCAAGGAGCGGATTGTCGAGGACGTGAAGGACTTTGTTTCTAGCGCAAAGTGGTACCATGACCGGGGAATTCCCTACAGACGCGGCTATTTGCTCTATGGGCCACCTGGTACCGGAAAGAGCTCATTCATCCAGGCATTAGCGGGAGAGCTGGACTATGACATTGCCATCTTGAACCTGAGTGAGCGGGGCCTGACCGATGATCGATTGAATCACCTGCTCACTATTGTGCCGAACCGGACCCTTGTCCTATTGGAGGATGTTGATGCTGCTTTCTCGAATCGGCGTCAGACTGACTCGGACGGGTACCGCGGCGCCAATGTGACGTTTTCAGGCCTGCTAAACGCCTTGGATGGTGTTGCGAGCGCTGAGGAGCGGATTATCTTCCTCACAACAAATCATGTCGAGCGACTCGACGAAGCCTTGGTTCGGCCCGGTCGGGTTGACATGACCGTCCGTCTAGGTGAAGTCACTCGCTACCAAGTCCGCTGTTTATGGGATAGGTTCTATGGTGACCTCGACACAGACGGATCTTATAGGCAAGCATTCCTCGACCGGCTACAGGAGTTAGGCCTCATAGAAGACGAAAACGGCTTCAAAGCCGATCGGTCGAGAAGTACAAGTGCTGCTGCTCTGCAGGGCTTGTTCCTGTATAACAAGGGAAATATGGAGGGGGCAATCGCAATGGCCGAGGCACTCACACAAACAGTGCACGATGCGGCCGAGGGTGACCGTTAGTATGTACATTATCATGACTTGTAAATATATTCGATTGATCTCTGAGCATGCATGTATCGGACGGCGTCAATTCAAACCTTGTTTCTTTCTGCACAAGCAATTGGAAATGTGAACTTAGGGACGCTAGGGTGCGGATTCAACCGCTAAGCACCCCAGGTCGCAACCGACGCTGAAGCTTCTACCTTAGTTCTGCCACCCTCCCTGGCTTGCACAGCCATCGTGATGACTACCTAGTAACTGAGCGTATTGCTGTCACTTGGATGGTTCTTCACCGATCATCCTAGGCAACTAACCAATCACGACAATCAGCACACAGCTGACCGGGATAGCCTCTCTGAGTAGTGGAACTGCTTGAAATTCTCCATGCTCTCCAAGACCACGCGAGTACGAGACCAATGGGACACCAGATCCTTCGCATCTCACCGACATCGCCAAGCCGATTATCCTGTGCGAAGCGCTGCGACAAGAGTCACTCCAGGCACGCAGCCAATCACCCGGCCGGCAACCTCTCACCCTAACCGCCGACATCACAACCACCACGATATTCTGCAGGATAATGCCGTTTCTTCACACTAGCCGGAGCCTCTCACATCTCAGACCCTTGACGCTCTGCATGATGGATTTTATGGCGTTCACCGACCTGGAGGGCTGGAAAGTCTGGAGAGTGGAGAGTGAGGGGTATATGTCATTGATGATCCGCTCTTGTTTCCCTGCAGGTCCATTCAACGCCGTTTTCCATTCTTATTTCAGGTCTTTCGAGTTCGAGGATTGTCTGATATCGTTTCTGCACTGACACTGACGATTTCGCCTGAGTAGAGCGTGGAATAAGCATTCAAAATTGATCCGCGTCTATCGCTTTTGTCTCTAACCTGCGACTGGGCCTCAATTTCGATTACTCGGATTGAGAGATGAGTCAGTTCCAGTTGTTTCCTCCGCCTTCCCCTGTAGGCGGAGGCTCAAAGAATCCTTTTCGCAAAGGAATCAAGAAACCGGCTGCAAAGCCGCAGCCATCGAGTCCAATACCTTTGGAGGACCTCAAAGGCTCGCAGACAGAGGCAGTGCTTTTGCAGATTATAGAGGACACGAACAAGGTCCAGCCACCTCCAAAGGCACATGTACCCCGAGAAACGCCTCTGTCGATACCGGAAGCAATACGTGAACCCGAGTCTGAGTCGCTGTATGATGCTACTCCACGGATCGGGGCCGCAGAAAGAGAACGCTCGCCGACACCTAAGACCAAGCCCTCATTACCACGAGTCCAGGCAGGCTCTCGCCAAAAGCTCCCGCAACCCTCTGAGCCTGAGCCTCCGGTGATTCATATGAAATCGATATTTCCTCGATACGACCCGAATGTCCCGCTTAGCCGACAGCAGTACTACCCGCAATCCTCGGGCAGTCCGCCTCGGACTCGTCCCAATCTTCGAGGGCTGACTCTGACGCCAGAGCCGGAAATTGACCGCGCTTTAGGGCCCAAGACGGTCCCTGCGAGCGTATTGAACTTTCCAACGGATATGCTCGAGCCGCTCGAGGTGCACTACTCCTCTGCAGCGGAGTTGAAGAGTCTTTGGGAGGTTGCCAATGGACAAAGGCTACAGAATCTTATGGGAACATTCAATCTGCGTATGCATAGGTGAGCATTCTGCTAGACTAATATTCGGCTGAGCTGATGGGGCATAGGACTGATCATGCGACATTCACATTCGGAGATCCACAGTCGCCCTTTTACACGATGCATACCTTCTCTACGGATGAGCTGTCTATTGCCAGAGCACACCCGATGAAACCAAACAGCAGTGTCTCCGTGATGATGCTGAAACTGGAGGATCGGAAGCGTCGGCTACCGCCTAACGACGGACTGGTCACACTGTTGTTCTCCCGACTGGCTGCAATGCTAGCTATCGCGGAAGCAGAGGAGCTAGCAAAGCAACACCACCTTTCTTCAACCGAAGCGAGCGAAGTAGAAGGCAACGCGCTAAAGCGAGCAGCTACACAAGAGTCCTGCAGACTTCTCTGGAATAACGAGAAGCGCCTGTACGAGCTCCAGCACCCATCACACTGCAAACAGCAACCTCCTGCCCTCGTCGGCGCAGCTGGCTTCGGCGCAGCGGGCATTCCCCTTTCTCCAGTGCGGTCAAAGTACGCCGGGATCCTCCACATCACAGTCTCGACTCCATCGAGCGACGGCAAGTCCCGTCAGCCTCCAACGATCATCGTGACGACGCCTCTATCCCCCAACGTGATGGAGGCCGCCAGCCAGGCGGCCACACCACGCACCTCTACCCTCCCGTTGACCGACTCGGACGAGCCGCTGGCGTCACTTGACCTAGGCACAATGACGCTGTCGATTTCTGCGACGGCAATCATCAACACCATCCCGTCACTGTATGCCATCGACTCCCTGGTAGCGGCCATGCTGGCCGTGGCTGCTTCAGACGAGACAACCAATCCTATTCTGGCGGATATGGTTTTGTACCCCTCCAATCCGGCCAGCGGGGGCATGTTCACAGGCAAATTAGTAGCAACGCTCGCAGAACGCGAAGACGCCGAGGAGAGCAACCGGCTAATGTCCAAGATCAAATCGTCCAAGTTTACGTCTGACACTCCCACCGACAGCAGCGGCAGCGGCAGCGGCAGCGGCAAACGGTCATTCTGGTCATGGGGACGCTCAAATACTGCAAATGCGAAACCAAAAAGCAAAAACAAACAGATCGTGATTGAGCAGTTCGATCTGGAGAAGTACGGACGGTACGGGTCTGGTTCTTCCAGGGAAGGACAGAAGCTGCCCGGTCCGACGAGGGGTATCCTTTGGCTTTTGTTCTTTGGGTTGAAAATGATTGTACAGACGCTTACGGTGTTGGTGAAGATTCTGGCTTGGTTGTTAGTGAGCGTTACTCGGTGCGTAACGAGTGAGAAGTTTTAGTCTGTGCTATTGATACCCTAGTATTCTTGCTTTGTCCTACATATCGGATTGATTATACGCGTGCTTTCAAGGCTCTACAGGAATATTATTCTATGGATCGCCACCTTGCCTTCATTCTCAACAAGTACGAGTATAGGGAGGTAATTGCGATATGCATAGCAGATGGTGGTCTACATACCATCCATCCTCTGCAACGCATCCAATTCCACACTTGCCACAGCGAGCTATCAGACCATACCATTGCCAATTGCCACAGAAGTACATGCATATCCCAGCTGTACCGCCGTACAGGTCGTAGATTACTCCAGAGTACGTAGCAGATGAGAGAGCAGACATTCCACCCCACCCAAGAATGCAAATCATGCAACAGACCACACGTCCATTCCATTCCACTGCACTAGATATGTATCAGAGGGCGTCATGGAATCGATGGTAACTAGACTACGTATGTTAGAAAATTCTCCGTCGGAATAGAGTTAAGTTCCCAAGGTTTCGTTTCGTGTCTGCCGTACGTAGACTTGTATAATCCGTGAGGCTGCACAGATATATTAAGGCCCTGCTCACTTCACCAACTAGACTTGCTACACTACACTATAACATCTCAATTCAATTGCATAGAACAAAATCACTGCGACTGCAGCAATCATGGTCCTCACCACACCCACCACCCTCCTGGCCCTAACCGGCCTAGCTGCCACAGCTACAGCATACAAGTCCACATCGATGGATCGCATGGAGTGCGCCGTAAGACTCCCACCTTCACTTCACTTCCAGTTTTCAGAAACAAGCCAGCAAGCATACTAACGTTCGTTTCATCCGCAGGCTGCTATAACACAGGACGCAGAATACCCAACCTGCTCCTTCCCCTCCAAGCTCGACTGCTTCTGCGCGCAGCCATTCGATCCGAGCAGAGTAAGCAATGCTGCAAGGGAGGTATGCGAGGGAGTTCATATCCGTATGTCCATTCATTTCCTTCCTTGCCTTTGGTTTTGGTTTGTGGGTGGGAACTGACGCGATGAAGCTACGGAGTATATACCCCGTTTCATCTGCAGGGATGACGATAGCGATGGCGAGAGTCGTTATGAAGTGCATCGCCACGACCATACCTGCCACCATGCCGTTGCCTACGACGACGACGACGACGACGACGCCAGTGACAGCGACAGCGATGGCAATAGAGATATCCACCGCATCAGCAGCCCCATGATGCGTGTCCCCGCTCCGGAGCCGGAGAGTGAGACCTCCTCAGCCGCAGCCGCAGCTAAACACAACCCCAACGGCCAAGTCCAGAGTAAGAGGGCGTATGCGCCAGGTCTGTCCCCAGCTGCCTCCTCCTCGGTCTCAGCCTCTGCCCACCGCGCCCTCGTCACCGACGCCCCATCCACCCCCGACTCGGAGGGCGACGAGAATGAGTATGAGGATGATAGCAACCGCCCCGCAGGCAAGGTCATCACAGAGGTGCACACGTACACATCATGCGACTGTTCGTCGTCGACGGTAGCAGCTGCAGTTGCATCGGGCCGGGTCCCGAGTCCGAGTCGGGGTCCATCGGCGCACCTTCACCAGGGCGCGATTCCCATGTCGTCTTCGTCTTCATCTCCGTCGTCGGCGTACATTCACCAGAGCGCGATTCCCATGTCAACTTCGTCTTCATCCCCGTCGTCGGCGCACATTCACCAGAGCGCGATCCCTGTTTCATCTTCGAGTGCGCTGGCTGGAGCGCATTCGCATGGGCCTGCGTCGATGTATGTGTCTGTGCCTGTCTCGGTGCCCACCGGAGTTGATGCGCAGGGGAGTGGGTATCCCAGGAGCAGTGGTCGGAAGACGATGGCTTCGTCTTCGTATTTTGTGGTGCCTTCGGCTTCGGGTTCGGCTTGGCCTTCGGCTTCGCCTTCGTCGATGACGTTTGATGGGGGTGCGTCGGTGGGAGTGTTTGTGCCGAGTTCGGTGGTTATGGTTGGACTGACTGCTATAATGGCGTTCTTTATGTGAGTTTGATATTGGGTTACTTGTAGTTTGACGGCGTCGGCGTGTTTTTGTTCGCGAGTTGGAAAGTTGGATGATGCACTCAATTAGGTAGTTACGTAGGTAGACGACAGATATGAAATAGTACACGGATGCGAACGCTCATAATCATTATAATTGTTTAGAACTCACTGGGACTATGCATGAATCGCCTGCTGTACGCGAGGATATACCTGTACCAGGCGATAATACAAATCCGGGTGATCGCGGATCATCACCTCCGGATCCCAGCCCATGGCCACGAAGATCGTTTCGATCCCACTGCTGATGGGGGTCATGAAAATCTGGCAGATCTGCAACCCAATAACAAAGGCAAAGGCCATGATGACAGCCGTGAAGTCTCCATCGGCATTGTAGCTCGGACGAGTGAATTGCAAGTACAGATACGCCAGCAAGGCGCAGACGTATGAAACAAAGACAGAACCCATGGTGATCACAGGCCCAACCAGACAATCGTTGACGAGCGCGTCGATGCCGCGGTCTCTCATCATGGTCCACGTATCCTTTGCCGCGGGAATATAGGCCTTCCCGTACAGGGCAATGTGACAGAAGGCGTAGCGGTTAAACAGCGTGACAAGCCAGTCGAGGATGGAGATGAAGCATCCGAGGATCCAAAACATGATACTCCCCACCAGACTCCCCTCCGCGGCCTCGTTCCGCTGTGCGACAGAGCACGCCTGCCGCAGCATGTTGATAATCGCGATGATCAAACTTCCGAAACTGATACTGCCGAACGAGTACGTGGTTGCGCGCCTGAATGCGCCCCGCGTTGACCCCTTTGGCATGCCCTTCGGCGACTGGCTCCAGAAGTACCAGGACCCGTAGACACCCGCAATGGTGGTATGAATAGTATTCTTCAGCCACTCGCTGAACCAATACATGGCGAACGTGACGTACACCACCAACCCGATGACCCGGGCCGTGCTGCACCCGCCGTCGGCGCAGGAGGGATTACTGCCGGAGCTGCTCGGCTCATATGCCACATATATCGAGACCAGGGTGACCGAAAACCACGCAGCGAATGCTACAGCCACGAGACCACCGATCGTGCTCACGACAAACATATGGCCGTACTTCCGAGACACGTCAATGGAAGTCTGCAGCATGAATGCCGTAAATGGGATGCGCGGGATCCAGCTGATGAAACAGACGATCGCAAAGACGCCAAAGACGAGGAACACGATGCCTCCGCCGTACTGTTTCCGCGCGATATAGTAGATGCCAGTCGCCAGCGCAAACACGATATTGAGGATCCCAGTAACCCAGATAAACAGTTTCGAGAAGTAGCGCGCCCCGAGAAAGTACGCGTACGAAAGCGCGAGTGCCACACAGAGCACGAAAATGAACAGAACGAGTGTGTTCGTGTCGAGAGAAAAGTCGTTGGACGAGTCGTAAATGCCGTCACCGTTGAAGCCTTTGTATTTGGCGTATCGATGGATCGTCACGCCAGAGACCGCGACATACCCCAGGAAGACGGCGATAAACTAACGCCAGTCAATCAATGCCTCATCAAGTGAGTTCGCAGTCACTTACGAGTAGACCCGCCCAGATATCGTTGTACTTGGGTCGCTCAATCTTGAACGCGTCGTCAAACCCATAGACGGCCTGATTGTACGTTGGTGGTGGCTCCGCTGGAGGCTTGGGCTCAGGGCCCCGTTGATAGTTTGGATCGTACCCATTATTGTTCACATTATTGTTGTAGTGGTACGGCTGCTGCTGCTGATTTTGAATCTCCGATTGGGGATCGCCATACGACTGGCTGGGATTGTAGTAACTCGCAGCCTGCCCACTCATGATGGTATACCGTCGAAGGAGGAATGAGTAGTGACCGAGGTGAGAGAGTCACAGAAAATAAGGGAGAGTAGGCAATTCATGTCACACACAGTCACATGTAGCCGAGCCAAGCATGGAGGCAGCAAGGGACGATGGAGCCATGATGGGTTGATCCCTGAGACTCGTTCCGCATGCGGTCATCGTAGAGTGGTTCAAGAAGATATCTAGGGGTTCGATCCAACCGATCGACTGGTGCCTCTGGTGGATTACCAGTTTGAGGTTAACAGAGGGGAATTGGGTTGGATTTCTGATGGACTCTCCCTTTCAATCGCGTCACTGTGATGATGCTGAGAGGGACGATCAGAAGCCAAGAAAGACACTTCCAAGAATTACCAGGATTTTCAGCGCTACAGATCCAGGCCCACCATTGAATCAGCTTATCATTATCATGAACTATTGTTATTGTATGGTCAGATGCGGTGGTTTATTTCTACCTCATTCATGAACAAATATGGAAGATGAAGTATGTACAAGTAAGCCGTCCCAGTAGACGAAGATATGTATGTACAGAAGTCGCTCGCCAGTATTCCAAGTGTGCTTATGGTCAATAGCACGTTAGGCTGACCTCAAGCTGATCCTGATAGAGAGAGCTGGTTGTGTCCCAAGGTCTCTCACAACCAGGAGATTACATGATAAACATTAAAAATTAGACCTCGAAACATTAGTCGAAGTCGTGGATTCGCCGAGGTCGACATGGCAGTCCGTCAACCGCACGACGTGTCCTCGTCGCGATTGTGTTGCTGCTGCTTCCCCGTCGGATTTTGTCGCTGCTGCTCACATGGCCCGTCATTTAAAGGCATGTTGCCTCATATGACGCCATGAATCCGCGACTTTGCGTTCAAACCCAGGAATAGGGGTTCGCGACCTTGTGGTCGGCCACTCGTCCGTGGCAGCCTGGAGCTGACCCTTACTGATGGCCAGCGAACGCCTCAATTTCTCCTGTCGGACAGCCGCGCGACGGGAGGCTCTCAACTCCTCTATGCGACCTTGTCCGACACGGTGTCGTCGTACAAAGCAGTCCTCCAGCAAGGCGTTGGCGTCGAGCAGTTTCTTCGGCACCGTCTGCACGACTTGGAAGACTTCCATGGGATCGGATACGGCCAGAATATCCTTCTCGCAGGCCTTAAATATAGCTAGGGACACACGAAAAAACGTTTTTGAGCCCTCAAAGAAGAACACATCCCAAACGCGCAACGTCGTCTCCAAAGGCAAGCTGCCAATGAACAACGACATAAGCCAGTTGGTCAGTCCCAGAGTGATATCCGGAAGCCGAGAATCCACCGTCAGGGCCGGAGTCTTCGACCGGCCAGTGTTACCAGCTATCTTGTTGTAAATATGGGGCAAAGATTCCTTCAGCAAGACCATGAGGATCCAGAGGTCGATGTTGGCACCTTCAAGGCTAATCTCATGGGTGCCCGGCAGATAGACGGACGTCATGATATGCAGCATCCAGAACGCTTTTTCTTCCGGAAGGAAAAGCAGGAGCATACCGGTGATAAAGTTGAGCGATTGCGTGTAGCCCACCTTGGGGTTGTGAAGGGAAAATGCATAGAGAACGCGGCGGAGGGACTGGATCATCTGAGTTTCGACAGTCACCGAACTGTACTTCGGGTTGCTGCTGCCAGAGCTAGTACCTGAGTTCATAGCTTCGTCGACAAATTCGGGTTTGAAGTGAAGATTATCAGGGAATGTCCGATGCAGGTCGCGCTCGATGTGCTCCTTATCATCGTTGTTGGGAGAATCCATGGCTTCCTTGACGAGTCGGTCGTACAGTCCCGGGTGCCGGTTGAGGAGATCGAAGCCCCCAGCATACCAAAACCAGGCCGCCCCACGGAACTCAGCTGGAATCCCCTTGCGGATAAAGCGCTTCATCTTGGACGATTTGGCAGGAAACGCTGTGGGTTCGGACGTCGGCAGCCCGTTCTCCTTGAGCAATTCTGCCCATTTGACTCTCCGGATGGCCACAAACTCTGAATATGGACCATTCCAAGCTTCGTACTGTTCAAGGGTGATATAGTGCGTTTTTTTGCGGAATCCGTAGCGATCGCGATGCTCTGTCCCCAGCCCAAGGGGGGGAGGTACAACGCCAGAAAGTAGTACTTTCGTCTCTGAACGATTGGCGGCCGGAGCTTCCTGGGTCTCTTTCCGATTCGATGGCTCTACTGGGGTTTCTTCGTCATTGGTTTCTCTCAAAAACTGCTCATCTTGTAGTTTTCTGTCCACGGAAGCCAGGTCGGGGATAGCTGGGACCGGCGGCAGGCCATCCGAAGGAAGGAGGTCAGGAGAGTTCTCGTCGGAGCTATGTCCAGTGTTGTACGTCAATTCCGTCGGCGGGCGTGGGCTGATAGGTCGCATTTTGCTGTCGTCACCAAAGCCCGGTGAGGCTGGCTCCTCCGTCACATCGCTGAACCCATCCAAGTACATGGAAATCGCGTCTTCAACGCTCATCCCGCCATCCTTTTCGTCCAGACCATCCGGAGTGTCCGGCGACAGGTCAGTTATGGAGCTGCTCTTGGTCAAGACACTGCTGCGTTCAGTCCCACTGGCTTGCTCAATGCTTGATCGCGACGTCATTGCCGAATTGACGCTGGAACGGAGCGCTTCGTCTGCATAGACGTCAGAAGATCCATTGGGCGTATACCGAGGCAACGCAAGTCCTCGGGACGGAGATTCATTGGGATAGCGTTCGCGAGACGGCTGTCCCCTCGGGCGCCTGCTATACATCCTCGATGTCGACATGGAGATTCGCAATCCTGGTCGGCCAGGAGGAGGGCCTCTTCGGTAAGACGGACGCTGAAAGTCATCTTCTGGCAGAGGAAGATTCGGGGAGGGCGAACGAGGGAAGGTCGGACTGCTGTACGTTGGTTTTCTCAGGGCGTATTCATCGGTCCGTCCAACTTGAGAAGAAGCCGGATGGAGGAAGGGGTCATCAGGACGAGCATATGCATATGCATTTCGTGGGGAATGCGGAACCGGAGGTAAGAGAGGCGAGAGAGCTCGAGGTGCGCCGGCGGCAGTGGAAGGTCGAGGATTCGGAGGATGGATTCTTAGAGGATCGAGGCGTAGATGAGGCGGAACTTTGCGACTCCTGGCAGTCTCACGTTCGCCTTGCCGAGAGGACCACTGAAACTCTCCATTTTCTGTGACCATGGCCACGAGATAGAACCCAGTTCCCGCTGGACATTTGTCGATAATGCGGCAATTGATGACGAACGGGGTGCAATACCACGGTAGGAGAGTTACGCGAATATGAGGGTCGTTGGAGAGGAGGTCAAAGAGAGTTATAATAGAGAATAATGAGAGTCTGAAGAGGCAACGAAAGGATAACGGATAGATGGTCTGGTATTCCGTTGAGAGGTCGTAAAGCCCGAGCTACGGCGGAACCGGGCAAGTAAATGAGCGTCAAAATAGAAGAAGAGACAAGAGGAACGAAGAGGCCCCAGCACACACGCCAGATGATATCAGTCCATCTGACAGGAAATAGTCACAGGACCCTACCAGAGGTTCAATTGAAGACTCAATCTCCAGGAGAGAACGGTAAGAAAAAAGAGCCCAGATTGGGGAGGGAGAATTTGGGCCGAGAAGAAAGCTGAAAAAGAACGAAGAAACGAGATCTGGTGCTTTTCTTAGTGACAATTATCCAGTCTAAGGTACGTATTCAACCCATACCTAAATGTAATTTCACAGTGGTACTTCGTAAAGTGGGTAGTCGACCACTATCTAGACTCCGTAGTAGTGTTATGATTGTTGAGATGATGCGGGAAAGGGGAAAAATGAGGCCAAACTGCCTTGTTTGGGTCTAGCGCTGTATGATTTGTTTTTCTCTTACTCCACCAAACGCTGAAGTATTTGAGATGTTGGAGGGAAAAGAAATGAAGCCTGCTCTTGGGGCTCGTTTAGAAAGTTTAGATTTGAATCTTCGTTTCCGAGTAATGAAGAATGAAGTTTCCGAGCTGTTTCGAATTAACAAGGAATGACGATTAGATGATATCAACAAGTCGCAGTCGGTCGGGCGGTACAAGGCGGACTCCGTCCTTGTCTTGGGAGAGAGGTACTTGGAAATTGAAAGCTCAGGGCACTTATCTACCTTTTCATCCAATCTATCTATCCATCATCCAGAGGAGGTAGAAAGGATAGATACAGTACGTATGCTATCTAGGGCTGCAGAGGCTCTCTGACTTCTATCGATAAAATCCATTCGTATTCGATAATTTACCCCTCACCCCTGTCATTCAGCAGTATGACAGATCCTGCATCCAATAGTGGCTCATATGCAGGTGCAATAGGTCTACTCCATGCTGTGCCAGCTGTGGTTCTCCTCTATCTACCTATTGCATTTGCGCTACAGGAACAGGACAGTATGGCTGCAGATGCAAATCAACCAACAACAACTGCGCTCCCGACCATGGGTTCGACATTCGTTCCGTTCCGTCTGAACTCTGCAGCAGTAATAACAATGGATTGGAGGTGTCACATCCATGGATGCATAGGTAAGGTAGGAGAGCTTTAAAAGTACCTGTCCGTCATTCTACATGCGACATTCTACAGCAGACTGCAGTACACCTACATCAAGTACTTTAAGTCTTTAACTGAGTTTCGACATGTCCCGAACCCAGACCCAGACCACGGGTAGATGGATGTGATGAACTGCGCGTTACGCCCGTTATTTATCTAATCTCCTCAAGTAGTCTACCTTGTTATATTTGATTACATCCGCGGCACTGAGGTTTGTCTTGGAAAACGCCTAGTCTAGTCTAGAACCCGTCATTCGTCCCATCGCGTTTCATCTTCCACTAGAAGAGGCGTGCTCCACCCAAGGGTCTTTTTCAATGTTCTACCTCTCTACAGCCAAGTCCGAGCGGAGGAGTCATTATTATTGATCATTTTACGTCGAATATGGAGTTCTCTGTAGTACGTACTCGGCGGAGCTTCATCCGGTCGCCTTAAACGATCAATTCCGGGCTTTCCAGCGCCGAAATGTGACGTATCTTGTGTCGGGCTACGGCTGCTCCCGTTGACCAGCTCCAGTTATCGTCTCCTGTAGGCTGTAGTCTAGGGTGTAGGCTGTAGCACATATCAGTGCATCATTAGAGTATTGACTAGAGGGATTGAAGCTATCTAGAGACAAGCTAGAGGCAGAAGCCATCTATACCCCTTGATATCCGTCACTTGTCCTCCGGGTAGACCAATCGAAACAGTGGTAATACACTCGTGTCTTTGCCAACTGAGTCATGTTCAAGCCGGCGATGTATCATCTGCTTGTTGGCGATGATGTGTTGGTCTAGGTTGTAGTCCTGAATTTGGTGTTAAGCTACGCAGACACTGGATGCATGGCCATCTATGACTAACTTCTGTATTCTGGTGCTGGAGTATCTAAGAATATGAATCGTACTCTTCACACGCTTGTGTGAAACTAGGAGCGCCGGCCTTCGACGCAGGGATATTCGGAGTGCGTCTGGGTCCTCTGCCAGACCGAGAAAGATGGTAGAGACGTGAGAAGTGAAAGGTGGACAAGGGTCCATCGAGCCCTACCGTACAATGCCAGTAAGAAGCCAACCGCACTGTGCTGAGGCATGCAGACCATAGGACACCCAGTCTTTCAACTCTTCACATGCAGGAGGGGCGCTGAGATTCTTCCGCGTCCCCGATTCTCGCGCAACGACTGCGCACCAGCCATCACATCACTTCGTCGAATCACGCCTTTTACTCCGACGCATACTTCCTCGTCCACTCCCGAGCAATCTCCTCGTACCGCTTGGTATCGTTCTTGTACTGCTCCGCAATCCGCCCTTCGACCGCATCGTCCGGCATGGGCTCTTTGAGCAGCTGCCGCGCGAACTCCAGCACAGCCGAGATCCGCGAGCTGGGTTTCCATTCGTCGGGCCGCAGCATGCCTAGACACATACTCCCCTTGTCGTCATTGGTGATATTTGGATGGTAGATCTTCGTCACGAACGACACTGTCGGCGGTTTGAAGGGATACTCGGTGGGAAGGACGAGCTTGACTTGGAATTTGCCTTTCTGTGGTGTTGTTGACGATGGTTAGCGCTGCATTTTGACCAGGAGTGACACTCATCGCCGGGATTGGGTGGGAGAATAGCACGCGTAGCAGCTTACTTGGTACGGTGATCCTTCTGGTCCCTCCATGTAGACTTTCCATTCATACAGGTTCGACTCATCCACCAGCTCTACGGTGATGCCGGCGGGAGGAGACTCTATAAGCTCGGCGAGCTCCTGCAGCGCATTAGTCCCGTCAGCAAGCAAGTAGAACCATAGAGAATTCGAGGGCGACTTAATCACCAGTGACCTACCTTAGCTATCCGCTTCTGGCTACCCATGTTCGCGACTCTTCACCAAGGCGGGGAGACACCTGAGAGGATTAGGCCGGTGGGGATTTCCTCTGGTATAACGAAGACACAGTAGAGGGCTATTAAGCTGGCGTGAGGATCCCGTTCCTAGGTGAGATAGCAAATATGAGTACCCAGGTAGAAGCTGCTCGTGATATGCGTAACAGCTCCTGAGCCCCAACTAAGCTCACAAGGCGGGGCCGTGACCGGTAAGCGGGGTGGAGTACAGCGTCGGCGTTCTTTGACCTGAAGTGACGACGTCAGTTCCGGCGAGTAGGCGGCGGATCATTTCAAACTTCGCCAGTACAATTCTTCTAATTATGTTTTTGTTACCCCGTGCCTGGCCGAATTGTTGACAGGGTGAGAACCTACAGCAATTTACGTTGAGGGCTACAGGTGCAATCCGAAGAGGTAGTCAATCGCTTGCTTCCGCACGGGACACGGTACAACGACGGCAGCTTGTAGTCGTCGCATACTTTCAGGTTGGATGGATCAACCCAGAATTTCAGCTGCAGTCATAGTCCAGCCGAGATAAGTAGACGCCAATTTAATAGACTCCCAACATAAATTATTGTTCCCGTTGCAGTATGACCATCAGACCCATAATACCAAGCAAGACCGTCTTCAGCCACGGGTGCTCACTGAGCATAATCGTCACATATCCCACCATGGGCATATACCCTCGCACGCTGCCAACAATATCCTCCTCGCGATGTAGAAAGTCCTGGTTCTTCGCATACAGCTCGGTATCGTCGGCAATGTTGTTGTCTCCCTTGGTGAGAAGCATGTTGGGGGGAACGGAGGACGTCCTAGAACAGATCCGCCTTGTCAGTGATTGCTCGGTGCAGATCGAAGCGGAACACCAAAACGCACTCTGTAACCTCCTTGACCCTCTTCGCTTTGCCTTCGACTTGAGGGAACGTTCTAACGACGCGATGCACGATCGGGATATCCTTGCCCCGGACGTTGTAGACCACGATTTCACCTAGTTCTGCCCGCGGGCTGCGATTCCACAAGAATAACAGGTCGCCTCTCTGGAAGGCTGGCTCCATGGATCCGGAGAGCACGACAACGATGGGTGACGAGCTCGCTCTGTAGATATTTGAACTGATGGTTAGTCTATTGAAAGCTGTCCTTCCGAGACTGGTACTGACGTGAACACGGAGAGGCCCTTCCACATCATAAACGCTGTGGACAAAACAAGCGCAAAATTGAGGACTTGCGCCAGAGTTTGACGCGTGCTAGACAGATTCGACGATAAAAACGACAACATAGTGACGGTTGTCTATGGCCGGAGGGAATGATGAGCTTGGTGAAGGAGGCTTCGGAGATGCTGCGGAGGTCAAATCTAGGTAGCTCGATGTTGAATGCCACGGGGTCAGTGATAAATTGGAATTGGAATGTTTGTGAAAGCTCAGAGACTATCGTCAAGCACAATATGTTACTGAAAACAGATCGTTGACAGTTGCTGAACTGGTATTGCAAAGGGAGAAGAGGGCAATCCGTGAATCTTTGTTTGAGCTAGAGGCCATGTGGTTCAAAGCTCCTTTGGTTTTGCGGAGATAGAACAACTCACTCCTTGTTATCGATAAAGAGGCCTTTCAGCCACTCTTGGGTTGGTCAACACTCACCATCAATCAATTTTTCATCAGCATCGATTGAAACAAATTAGTTGATATATTTCCGTTCTATCTAAATTGAAATATGATTATGTTGTGATACTTCAACTTGCGAGTAGCAGGATTCTTAGAACAAACCGTGAAAAAATGCGATCTATATACTCCAGCGAAAATATGGTCTAGACGAACAGCTGACCTGATATACAAGAATACATGGAACAAAAGTGCGACGCATTACACAAAAAAGAAATAATTACAAAACGAGAGATGAAAAAGAACGTGTGAAAGAGGCAAAGAGAAGTGGAGCGAAAGTCTCACACTTGAGCAGGGGGCGATGACTCTTTCCGGTCCGCCTCGAGAGCGTCCCAGTACTTCTCCATCCTTCCTTTGTTTGCGATGAGACCGATGAAGTCAAAAGGATCAATGAGGGTCTGTAGGAAGGGTCGGCCGTCTTCGTATCCCGGGCCTTCAATCTCTGTGACACCGTCCTTTGCGAGATAGATCTTGTTCGAGCGTGGGAGCCATTGCATGGGATGGAAGACATTGAGTAAAGTGGTGTTTGTGAACATGACGACTGCCTCAAAAACCCAGAAAAACCATTCGTCCTTCAGAACGGGACTCAAATCCTTGACGTTATGAACGTTGAGGCTTGCAGCTGTGAAGTACTCGACCGTTCGGTAGATGGTTCGCACCGTGATAAGTGTACAGCTGCAATATAGAACATACAAAGGACGTTTAACCTTGCTGTTCAAGACACCTGCACGGCGACAATTGAGCTGGAATTTGGCTGCAAGGGCGACAAATCCCACCATCAAGGCAATCTGCAAAATCAGTGCAGCCTTGAGCAGGGCTTTGCCAGTATTCTGCTTGCTGACACTATTGTCTGTATTGGCCACCAGAACGGCTCCATTCGCTGTAATCGCCTCAATCACAACACCCATGGCAACAAAGGTTGTAAATACTCGGCCAGGATGAATTGGCGAGTGGTAGGGGACGTAATAAAGAATACGACCCAGGGTGAAGAAGTTGGCTCCTTCGTAGACAGGGCTATCAAAAGAGTCAGCCATCACGAGCGATAACAATGCAGGCCAAAAGGGTAGCTTACGGTCCAGCCAGCAAGAGAACAGTACTTGCAATGAATATGCCTAAATCGTCCCATTGACCGTAAGCGCCAATGGTCCGCATGATGAACCCTGCTGTGAAGAGTAGAGCGGACCATGGCAGCAAGCCTGTCACCTTCCATGACTTGTATTTGCTGTGGCCCAGGAATCAGTACTTGTCACTTCACCTTGGGGGGCAGCTATGTCATACAAACACTGATAGATGTGTGTGAGACCGGACGCAGCAAAAAGCACTGCGAAGGCAATAGGAGCACCCTTATTTGGTGCATAATACCAGTAGCTTCCTTCTTCTATATGATGTTAGAGATCGTGGTGGCCATACTGAGGAGTGACCGAACTGGACTTACGGTATGGTGATCTCGCTTCTAGCATGATGGTGTTTGTCGGTGGAGAGGCACACGTTTCTGATAAGAATCGGTAGAAGGAAGGAGCAAGAGAAATTTGATGACTTAACTTGCAGCAGCCTTTGGATTGTCACGAAGGTTGTCTAAGACATTGAAGTTGCGATATGGACTATAGAGGCCCTTTATATATGCCAAGTCCTCATGATCTCGTAGTCATTGTCGCAGCCCCGGGCACTTTGGCGAAAACGAGGTGCCCAAATAGGTGTAGCACCTTGCCCGATAAAGGCAAATAAGGTGAGGCTTTTACATGCAATAGACATTTCTGGTTCACCTGGTTCGAGGCGCAGCCCATGCCCGATATCCTGATTTGTGGCCAGACTATGTTTTTCCATCAAGAATATGCCAGGAGCACTTGTCATTAGCTGCCAAGAACGATGACTTTGATGTAGAATACGAGGGGTACCAAAATCACCCGATTTGGGATGGTATCCATTTGTTCAGGCGGTCAGGCTGGTCCTTGATCCAATGTGCTTCGACCAAGCTCGATGCTGATTCGAAGTTAGGCGAGTACGAGCAGGGCTGAGGTATGTGAGTAGGCTGAACTCTGAAAGGGTCAAACACCCTCCGTACGCGGTGGACAGACTGATCTTTCATGCTCTTGATTGGTTTGACGAATTGAGGATGAATTGGAAGCTAACCTAACATTGGAAGATGTTGACTCAAGACAGTGATGTCTTCTGGCAGCCTGGAGAAGATGGCATCTGCAGGTGACTTCCTTTCTAGGATGTGTTGTCTGGACAACCAAATACTAACCCGATTAGGAAAGAATTGTATCGTGCCTTCCAACTGTGGAAACCATCCAGAGCTGCCGTCAAGTCGTCACTCTCTTGCTTTGGTTCTCGACCCTATCTCACTTAACGGCGTCTGACCAGCACCTAGTCTACAGGGGATCGCCATCATGAGTACGACAACCAGACCTCCACAAGCCTCCCTTTTCCAGGTCTATTTGCGACTTCGCCCTCCGGTTTCGCAACACCAGGATGCGGATGCTGAGCGTTGTCTCGTGATTGAGTCTCCAGAAGCGAAGACCAACAATGCTGAGAGCGATGGAGCGCCCTCGGCTCCCATTCCAACACACATCATACTACAGCCACCAAATGATGCCAGGAAGCGTGCGGTCGAGAAATTCGGTTTCACCAAGGTTTTCGACGAGTCAGCTTCCCAATTGACTGTCTTTGAGGATACGGGGCTGGAATCGTTGGTCAGAGGTGTACTGCTTGAAGGCAGAGATGGGCTAGTTGCCACACTGGGCGTCACAGGGAGTGGAAAGGTGCGGTCGAGAAAAGACCGGTATTGTGATTGACTGAAAAGAAAGATACTAATGGCTTTTGTGTACAGAGCCACACAATCCTCGGCTCAAAGACACAGAGAGGTCTTACACAAATGAGCTTGGACGTTATCTTCCGGTCCCTGGATTCAACAATCAAACCACCCGACAACTGCATTACCCCTGTCCTCCTGTCCTCAGTAGCCGCGTCAGATGCCTCGGAAGCCCAATTGTTCACAGCGCAGACATTCCTCGAAGCAGTATATGGCGATTGGAGTGGCGATCGTGGAAGAAACTCTCGAGCACAAACCCCCATGAGCTCCTGTAGGGCCGAAACACCCATGACGGTACGGTACCCCATTCCTTTGAGCCCGTTGCGAGGAATTCAAGCATTACGTCCATCAACTCCCAGAAGCGCACCCAAGCCTTCCATTGGTCCCTCAACCCCTCAATCCCCTTTCAAAGGAGCCGTTTCCCCTGGTCCGCGCCGCACCTACTGTACTGGGCCAACGGCTCTCTTCAAGGAGAGAATCGGCCGGATGATCCTAGGTTCCCCAAAAGCACCTTCATTCACTGCCACCGACAGGAGCCCGTTGGATTATGCTAAACAATCTTCTCACATACTTCAGGAACCGACTCCTGCCCTGATCTTCCCTCGTCGCAATATGCCTCAAAAGCCCAGCGTTTTGCCTCGTTTGCCGGATGTTAGCCACTTGACTGTCGAACTGAACCACAATTCCGAATACATCGTCCTAGTTTCAATGTACGAGGTGTACAACGATCGAATTTTCGATTTACTTTCGCCTGCCATCGTACCCGGTCAAGGAAGTGCCATGTCGCGCCAAGGAACAAACGCCCAAAAAGACCGTCGCAGACCCCTTCTGTACAAGTCGACCGAAGGATCCCCTGACAGAAAAGTTGTGGCCGGACTCCGCAAGATTGCTTGTAGCACATACGAAGAGGCTTTGGCAGTCCTCGAAGTCGGGCTGACCGAGCGTAGAGTGACAGGGACTAGTGCGAACAGTGTTAGTTCCCGGAGCCATGGATTCTTCTGCCTTGAAGTTAAGAGGAGGATGAGAAATAAGAGGACAGGAGAAGAGACATGGATTGGAAATACGCTCACTGTTGCAGATCTTGCTGGTAAGTCATTGAGCAACCGCTTGCCACTTCGTTTATAACAAGGAGATTGTAGGCTCCGAGCGGGCGAGAACTGCAAAGACAACAGGATCTACCCTGGCGGAAGCCGGTAAAATTAATGAAAGTCTCATGTATCTGGGGCAATGTTTACAGATGCAAAGCGAAATTCAAGAAGGGAAGGTAGGTTTCGTGATGCCGACGATGTCTCTTTCCTCGCTGACTCGGGATAGACTGCACTGGTACCTTTCAGGCAGTGCAAGCTCACGGAGTTGCTGTTTTCGAACTCCTTTCCCTCCTCAAATCAGATGCCTGGTTTCAACCGCCACCCGCAGAAAGCGATCATGATCGTCACAGCTGATCCATTGGGTGATTATAATGCGACATCGCAGATCCTACGGTATTCCGCCTTGGCTCGCGAAGTAACCGTTCCCCGAGTGCCATCTGTGACCGAGTCTATTCTTTCTAGCACTCTGGGCTCCTGCAAAGGAGCAGCTAGTGGACGCAATTCGCCCAACTTAGCATTGAGTGAAGAGCTTGAAAAAGCAGCTGCCGAGATTGCACGATTAGCCAATGAAAATGAGATCTTGGCCGTGCGACTTGCAGAAGAGGAGATCATGAGAGCCGACCTGGAGATGAGACTCAAGTCAAGTGAGGAAAAGTGCCTGCTCATCGAACAAGAGGTGCGAGAGGAATGCTGGGCCGACATGGACGAGCGAATGGAAGAGGAGAGGAAGGGGTGGCAGACTGCGTTTGACGAACAGGTGCGTACTCGGCTTTTGGGCTGGGATTTGACTGTGGCTGATACACTCAGGTTGGCCGCAATGACGAACATCTGGATAAGAAGATTGAATTGTTGTCTCGAGGATTCCAAGGTAAGATTGTCGCCCACGATAACGTTGCGTCAAGCTCAGCTAACATCTATCGGTCAGTTTATGAGGACCCCGGCTCAGCTACCGATCAACGGGTAGAAGAACTGGAACTGGAAAATGATCAGCTGCGAAGCAGGATTGCTGCCCTGGAACGTGAACTCACGGGCCGCTCACCCACCAAGAAGCCAAAGTCTAGGAACGTATTGGAGTCTTCACATAGTTCCAATCACCTTGGTCGTGAAAGTGACATCGAGAACGCACTTCGCCGTATGGACCAGCTGAAATTAACTGACAGCATGTTCTCTCCTGCCGCTTCCGGAAGCTCATCCCCAGGCAAGAAGCACAGAAAGATGGCAACAAGAAAGTGGGATCTTGCCCCTGAGGAAGATATCTAGTTTCAACTAGGTTTCGAACTTCTGGTCTCTGTTTACTTGTTGTCTGGGCGGAATACCTTGGGTTTATTGGTAGGAAAGGAGTTTTGGGTGTTGATTGATCGCTGGATAGTTAAGATACCTTGATCATCAGTTATTAATGTTCGGCTAATGTACATGACTTCATACATAATCACCAACGCCATTTCCCATTAACTCGTTCAATGCGCCCAAACACCTTTCACGTAATACAATAAGAACAAGGCAACTTGCATACAATAACAGATGAGCCAGGTAAGCGCTTGCTGCCGCAGACACTGTGCTCATGTCTCCATTGCCTCAAGTTCGGAAGCATTCTCCTTAACCGGACCGCCCTCGGTGACCTCAGGATCTTCTGCCTCATCTTCCATGTCTTGCGCATCTTCTGTCTCTTCCCCATTACCTTCGCCTTCTTCCAGGCCTTCCTCGTCGCCATCATTCTCATCACGCTCAAGATCCGCCTCATCACCCTCTTCTCCTTCTTCACCTTCACCTTCTTCTACCGTGGTTTCGCCTCCCCCTTCGACTTCGCCCATGTCGGCATCGCCATCCCCAACCCCATCTGCCGCGTCACCATCAACGCTGGCGGGGACGGACATTTCTGAATCAGGATCCGGCGAAATCCGATCCCGTAGATTAGGGAAGAGCAGCTTGCGCTCCGACGCAAGTTTCGACAACTTCTCGTCATCAATCTCGCTGAGCTCGCTCTCATCGTCGGCAAAATCTTGTATGCTCTGGGCAATCTCGCTCTGTTGGACCATTTCGAAAGGGGTCTTGCTGGGCTGATTCCCAGAAGGCGCGGCAGGCTCAGATGCAGCAGGTGGCTCGGATTCCGCAGGCACTGATGTCTTTGCGGCCGGGGCGCGCGGGGTCAGTTTGCGGTTGACGATCGTTTCGGCTCGCTTTTGGATGTCCCTTCGGGCGATACCCTTGGTGCGGCCTCGAGGCGCGGGCGCTTCCGATGCGGGGCCCGAGTTCGGAGGTGTTGGGGTGTCTGCGGCTCCGTCGCTGGCCATGAGCAGGTGGTCGACTTTCATTTTCTCTTTGTTTTCCTCGTTGGCTTGCTCGAGGACTTGGGGCATGTTGATCTCGTAGAGGCGGGAGTAGAGGTCGGCGATTAGGTCTTCGAGCAGAGAGACTTTCATGAGGTTGTTGTTGAGCTTTTTCAGTTCAATAGCGTCGCGAAGTAGTTCCAGTAGGACTGAGCTTTCTGGTGCAAGCTGGGGAAGATTCTCCAGACGAGCTGTGTTGGCCACGAATTCTTCCCATCCAATCGGTTTGAATACGTTCTCTTCGTGTCCCTCGCTGATGCCGCCCGCTCTTCGAATCACCTTCGCATAGGTAAGGCAAACATCCTCCCATAGCTTGGCGTGGTTGATGAAATCACCTTGCTTCTTTCTCACGCGGCGCAATAGCTGATCCAGATTGGCTCGGTCATTGAGTTGATCGAGCAGACTAACGAAGAAGTATACATATCGGGTAGTATAGACGAAGTGTCTTCCAGGACGCTCGAACTCGGGCCTCCAGACCTGGATAGTCATAGTCTTGGTGAAGATCTGCTGCGTAAGTTCATTTTTGGCTGCTGCTGCTGAGACAGCGTCCTTGGTGTCGTCGTATGTAACGTGTGCGGCCCTAGCAACCATGCGATGATGCCAATTCGATTTATCCGCATGCTTCAAGCGCCTGAGTACCTCCAGAATATAAGGTTTCCATCCGGCCTTGTCTTCGGGAGGCTGGACTTTACGAGCCAAGGGGGTGGCCATGATGGTTTGGCTTCCTTCAGCTGGCTGAATAGATGGTCAATATGAATATACGACACGAGATATGGGAAAGACAAACATACCGTGAGTGTGCCTCGATCCACTAGCTTATGGACGATCGATACCAGTTTGTAATGGGGTTCAAAAATAGGATCCGAGCGTGAATCCTTGCGTTGGGGAAGTGTATCGATGGCATCAAGTAGCGAATCCAGAAGATCATCAACGTGGATACGCTTAGCATTTCCTCTCACAGAATCCTCACAACTGAACATCTTCCAGAGACATTTGCTCAACATGTAGTGATTCCTGCTTCAATGTTAAAACTGGGCTGGCCGGAACAGCTCATGGGTACTTACATCCAACTCTTGGGTTTGTCAATGGTTGCGCGCTTAAGAAGGTAGCTTGCCAAGTTCCACACGGAGTACAACCTCATCTCCTTGAAGGGCTGCCCTTGGTACATTCGTTGGCTCTCTTCGTTACTGTAATGACGGGTAAAATCCGCAAGACTGAAGGCGGCCATAGAAAGGGGTTCGCGGGAAGACGAGTAGAGCCGAATACCAAAATCAGTGTAGAGCTCAGACAAAGTCACTCTGGTTTCAGGAGTCGGCTCAGCGTTCCGGATTGCAGTCGCAACCGCCATAGCATAGCAGTGGATGGCGTTCCGCTGCCAAGTCACCAGCTCAGTTCGATTGTTGTTGATTTTGTCCGCAGACCAGGTGATATCTTCCTCCAACTTTGAGTCATAGGTCTGAGCGAGCCGGTACCAGGACTCCCATCTTCCAGTACCATGTTCAAGATCTTGTCTGAAGAAGCTGATGGCTTCATCGAGATCAGTCGTCGGCACCGGATTCAGGCGCTTCTGAGAGCGGAACTTAGTCAGAGCTGCATGACCCAACAGAAAATACCACCCATTTTGGGCAATAACAGCGCTCTCAGTAGGTACTGGGATCAGCGGGAGATCCGCAACACCTCGAACTGCGCGGAAGAGTTCAGTTGGATTGATTGGTGACTTCAGGTAAGCAGACAGGATCCGCTTGTTATATGTGAGAGGTGGTGATGATTTTGTCGTTCCAATGGCTTGCTGTATCTTCTCAATTGTGGATTTCAACTCAGACTTTGACAAGTCCTTGATACTCATGCGTTTCGCCAATTTCAAGACAAAATCAATCATCTTGATAGCCGTTGAGCGATCTAGCTTTTCCGGCGGACACTCATGCTCAGACAAGAAGATCCCGGAGGGAGACAAATTGATGCCGTAAAGGTCCCAAAGAATCTGGCAGATCTCAGACTCGTAGTCTTCCTTCGTCTCCAAGCTGAAGAATTCAGCCTTCATCAACTTGAGGAATTGCTTGTTCGACCGTTTGCACATCTTACGAACACCAAGCGCATTATGCACAGAGCGTAGGAAGAGAATACGGTCTTCGAGAGGAGACTCAAAAAGATCCCCATTCTGGGCAATGGCTTCTTTAAGGAGCGTGTATTGTAAGATCCAACAGCGAACCTCCATCTCCCTTAGCTTCTCCGTGAAGTTTCCCAAAGATTTAGACAACGAACCGCGCACAGAGGACGATGGTGTTTGCCCGACACGGACGGAGTCTTCGTAAAGAGTGAAGCTGTGCAGAAGATTTGTCAAAACCGTCAGAGCTGACATGGAAGATCTCAGATGTTCCATATCAAGACAATCGTACGCTTTTTCAGATTGCTGAAGCACCAGTGTCACCAGCCTATTCAGAATGCGGTCAAGAGATTTGAGCCATCGAATCAGCGTTATTTCTCGGTGCTCATTGCTTTCCTCGAGATAGGAATTGCTAAGAAGTTCTTGAATTATCGTCTCAACGCTGCGTAGATAGCATGAGACTACTTTAGGGGAGTAGTCGATCGCCTGGTAGGCATCCCGAAGTCTTTGCCACAAGAACAGTTTTAACATAGCATCTCCTCGATCCAAGAATGAGCGCATCTCCTTAAGCTGTACCATTGGCTGCGAAAGAGACTGATCATTTGATTCGCTTTCTTCGAGGATCTCAACAGACGAGGGCTCTATAATCGGTTCAATCGTTTCGATGAGCTCGACAGGGTCTTCCGAACCAGGGGTGAAAATCTTCATAAAGAAGTCCATGGAGTTCAATTTTGAGATTTCCTGGTCGATCGCATCCGCTGACAACTCAGGCATCATCGCGTTGTTCATAAGATGGATCTCTGGAATGCTCAGGCGATGCAAAATTGCTTTCAAGTCTTGAAGACATAGCAGTATGTGCTCACGATGAACATCTGGGTCCATATTGGAATGAAAAGTCGACGCCCATATATGGCGAAGAACAATGGTGTTTTGGCTGTCCTTGTTTGATGGGCCATGATCCAGATAGTGACTCAAAGCTGTCCTTGCAAGCATGCTCCATCTCATCAGACGATCCCGTTGCAGAACTCTTGTATCCTGGTCGACCTCACTGTGGGGATTGTTAATGGAAGCATAAACGTCGAGGTGAATCTCGAAGATTGTCTGGGCCATCTCCAAGTATGCGAAATGTTCACGGGTATACTTGAATGGCGCTTCGGGCGTATGGTTGAGTATTTGATGTTCAGTTTGCTCGGCCTGTTCAAGCATTTTTTTGAAGATGTACTCGTCATCTCGTATCAATATCTGGACCACTCTTTCTTTGAGCGCGTCTGGCCACTGAAACGCTACGTAAGCTGACTCCATAATTGGCCATTTTCTGGAGCGCGAGTTCTTCCGCACGGGGGTCTTCCCATACACCGGCATCAGAAGGAGTTTGAGCCAGGCAAAGACTACTTCATGAAGGTCGAGCCATTCGTCGTTGACACCCTTCAAGAATTTGCTCAAAACCTTGTCGTCAGTAAAGCTGGGCTTGAGTCCGGGCTTGCGAGCAGATTTCCTCGAATGCTCCAGGAAGATGGCCAAGCCAGAGTTGTCCATAGCCTTCATATCCTGGAACTTCGACGAAGTATCATCTTGCAGCATTGCTTGAGATTTTGCTTCGTCCCAGTTTTTGACGATACTGTCCAGATCCCGATACAGCACATGTACCGCCGATGTAGGCTGATTGCTCGATTTTTCCAGGGAGGATTTCGAACAGTTAGCGGAAGCTTGTCTCCGCATATCATCGACATCCTCCAGCATGTCGACTCCAAGTTTGGACAGTAGGGGGCCGACCGTGCCAAACAGCCATTCATCGGCTTCAACGTAAGTTTGCAAGCGATCCTCGTAATATTTGTTCTGATCGAAAGAAACCTCATCAGACTGGAGCGAAGTTTCTGCGATTGAGTCTCGCAGGCGGGTTCTTCTGCTCTTTGTCCTCACAGGTTCAGCCTGGTAGTCCTCATTCGCAGCGGACGCAGACGACCTCTTCCGACCAGCACTTAATGGGGTAGGCTCGACTTCATCAACATTTGGGACGTCCTGCCCCGTAACAGCATCATGTTGCCGCGCCGATTGATCTTTGAGAGATTCCATAAGCTGCTTTTCTGCTCGTTGGTCTATGGACGATTGATCATCAGCGTGCTCGGAAATCGAACCGGGCCCCTGAGGCTTTTCGGACGTCTTAGGTGCTGCGCTTTCTGTAGTGTCCCCTGCTATATCGACATCCTGTTCTGGCATGTGATGAGCGGATCGGTCGTCCTCCACACGAGAAGACTGATCCTGATCTGCGACTTCTCCAGCGGTCGAAGATTCTAACTCTGCGGTGGAGTCTGGCATCGAGAAGCTAATTGAGGTTCCCGGACCAAAGTTTGACGCGTCACGCTCCATGTCAATGAGAGCTTGAAGGATGGACTCGCCGACAGCAGCCCATGTATGGGACGTAGGAGTCATTTGATAACGGGACGCATGAAGGGCTAACGGATTTCTGAAAGAATCCTCATCTTTCACATGACTGGGGAGAGCCGGAAGATAGGGATACGGATCCTTTTGACGTTCAAGGAACTTGAGCAGGGCCTTCTTTGGTTTCTTCAGTGGGACCTGAGAGACGGATAGATTGTCGTCGAGAGCCTGAAGGGTCTCCCGAAGCTGGCCTTGGGCGAAAGTCTCATCCAAGCCCAGCTGATCTGTTCGAACTTCTAAGCGATTTTCGTCATCCGCGAGAACACTTTCCAAGCAATATCGAGCTAGTCTGTAGCTGTGCAGGGCGCTGGATAGCCTCGCGCTCCGTCTCCAAAGGTTGAGATCGGTGTCATCGCGTTCCAATGCTTCGGCAAAGGAGGCTAAAGCGGCGTGCGTACGCTTGCTCACTTCGGATAGAATCTCCTGGGCTTTCTCAGAAGTACTGGGGTTCTCCTGCATCAAAGCTTGCAGAAAATCAAGCGTAAATTGCCCATGGTTTTTATAGGACAAATAGATCGTCTGTAGCAGAGTGCTAGATGTCGAATCATTGACACTGAATTCTGCAAACGTCTCTGCTGCACCGACTGCTGCGACATCATCATCAAGATGTCCCTCGGAGTCCTGCAGAGCAGATCTCTTGAAGTCGGAGATCGATTCGGGATATTTGAAGATTTCCGAATTGAGGAGAGCTTCGTAGGCCTCCGCAGCTTGGGCATAAAACTGTGGACCCTGCGAGTGTAGCTTGAGGGCGTTTTGATAGAGCTTCAAAGCTTCTTCAATCTGGATCTCCTTTGTATCATCAACCTCTTCTTCGATCGCCTCGTCAGGCTCAATATTCAACGCCACCCAGCTCGACATGATGGCGTCTACGCGGCCCGCAAAAAGGTCCCTGACACCAGTGATGGACGAGCTATGATAGACAACATTTCAGACTGATGATTTCAGCCTCAGAACAAGGGAGCTTTTGTCTCACTTGAGAGGGCCGAGATGCGGATGAAAGTAGTTTAATTGGCGACACGCTTCACGCGTTTACCGGAGATCGAATTTCCCGAAGTAGGATAGCCTGAGTGCCTGAGTACACAGGCCACCATTTTCCAGGCGGCGGCTGGAAAGAGATACGGGGCCCTGATCGGCGTCCTTTTGTTACGGATTATTACGACGACTGGAATAGTAATCACCGAACCTGCAGCCCATCTGCGACTCCTGCGCCATCTCTGGAAAACAGTAAAGCTGCATATCACTTCCACTGTCTGAGTTAGCCCATTAACCGGAATTGATTGCGCTCCTACCAGCGTCATGGTTGCGCCAGCTGTTCCTGAGTATGTTGTTCCCCCCCTCAATTTACGTGTTCCTGAGATGAGGCTACTCCATTGTCTTCGGCCAGCGCCATTGGTTTGCGATCGACCCCCTAATGTGCTCCTAGGATATACGAAGAGGATGAAATCTTTGCTGCTGTTGATGCGCGAACGGAGTCGCTCCAGAATCTACGAGAATTAGGTCCCCCAGACTTGGTATACTTGGTCAAGCAGCCGAAGACCAATGCAAACCGGCAGGTACGTCCGGTCGCAGCAACCTGGTTCTAATACTGTGGCGATTCAATAGACGGTGTGTTCTCAATTGCACTGCGCTAACTAGACTATAATGTTCATAGACTGGAGTTTACCATCATGTCACTGGCGTCGATGCCTCGTCCTCCGCCAGTCTGGCCGCCTACGTAAACACGCTTACCTTTTCTCCTCTGGACAAGACACACAAGGTGGTTTCTGGGATCTACTGGTCAGAATCTCGACTGAATGGACGCAATGGTTCTGTTATGGTTAACATTTGCGCAGCTGTTACAATGCCTTCTCTCATCTTGATATGCGAGTCGAAGTGAAGATACCAGGGAGTCTGGAGAGCTATTGCATCGATGAGCGAGGCGATAAGCGTATTGCTACGGAAGCTCTGTGGCTCGAGACCTTCCTCTGCGGTATTTTGAGAGCCTATTCTTACGCGGACGATGGTAGCGGTGACGCCATCAGAAAGATCGTGGGAGTGCGACGATTCAACCCGGTAACCAACACGGAGATGGAGCATAAGTTCCTGGATGCTGCGGAGAGACTATTCTTTCTGGGTGCGCTATCTTGGCAATCTTTGGAGAGGGACGTAGGCTGACAAGCACTTACAGGCAGGCAGCTCAGCTCCGATCCAGAAACCCAAGTACCAAGTACCGTCAGCAACCATCTCACAGCAGGTCTTCTTAAGTACATTCAAACAACCGGTCGCTATGCCTCGGGGGTGAATCTGTTCGAGAAGCTTCGCACCCGAGATGTAGAGGTTTCGTCGCTGTTGGCAAGGGTTCTGTTAATGGCAGACGAAGAAGTACAGGCTGTACGGTTGATGTTTGATGCTTTGCAAGACGTGCCGATGGACTATTCACTACTTGACTGCCAAGCAGCGTTCTGTATGAGCAAAGGAGAAGGTGAATTGGCCCTTGAATGCGCGAAACGTGCTGTGACGGCCGCACCGAGCGAGTTCAGCACATGGGCAAGGCTGGCCGAGGTATACGTATCACTCGAGCAATGGGACCTGGCACTCCTTACGCTGAACTCGTGTCCCATGTTCACATATCAGGACAAGGACACGCCTCGAATGCCCCAGCCGTCACGTATCATGCTTCCTATTCTTGCAGAGAGCATATTGGATGAAATCGACGAGGGACAACCTAAACAAGGAGACCCTCACGACTATATCCATCCGTCGCTGAGAAAACTGCACGCTGCATCATATCAAGGCACATTTTTGAAGGCCTACAACCTACTGACAAAGATTGCCGCGTCGATCGGCTGGGACCAGCTGCTCAAGATTCGCAGCGAGGTCTTCGTCATGGAAGAGGAATACCGAGTCGAGCGCCAGCACTCCACATCGAAACCTGGTAAAACTGACTCTGTCGCTGAGACCCAGAGTGTTCATACCAATGGTAACGGTGAGAATGGCGATGGCTCTGGAGCCGAGGATGTGGATTCATCGGCCGAGACTGCAGCCAACGGCAATGGGGTGAACGAAGAGCAAGTAGAAAGTTCTATTGAAAAACCAGAGCAATCGATGGCATCAGAGGTCGTCAAGTCAGGCAATGATGATGTAAGTCTATGTACCTCTCCCTTACTTCTCTGTCGGGATGCTGATCTCGAGGTTTTAGGCCGACCCGTCGCATTCTTCGTACACACAGTTCAAGAACAAGCGTTTGTGTGAGCGCTGGCTAGATAACCTCTTCATGGTTTTATACGAAGATCTGCGCATCTACACCATCTGGCGCACCGAGATGGCTCAATTCCGGCAGCAAGCGATCGAGTACAAGAAGTCGGCAACGGAATGGGAGATCCTGGGCGAACTTGCGGAGCGTCTGCATCACTTCGACGAAGCGATCGAAGCCTATCAACACTGCCTGTCTATTCGGTTCTCGCCCAAGGCCATGCGCGGAATCCTGAAGATGTACGAAAGCCGAAACGACACGAGGGGCATGCTAGGCTCCCTGATTCGGCTTATCGCATGGCAATATCGCTGGTATTCCGAGGTATGTTCTGCTTTGGTTTACCGTGCAGCTCCGACCGCACAATCACTAACTATATATACAGTTTTCTCCCGAGTTACTCTACCTCATCCGGAAACTCATTGAGGACGAAGGAGCCGTCAAGGTGCGCAGCATCGTGCAGGCGACGAATCTGCCACAGCCTGTCCTCGACCTCACACACCAATACTGCCAGCTCTGCGCGACATTTCGCAGCAGCGGAAGCGATGGCTAAGCCTGGAATTCTCGCTGCGACGCGACAGTCCACTGATATCCTTCTTTACAGTATACATATCCTCACGTATAGCGAATAAAGCACTCCGCCTTCAGGGTGGCTATGTAATTCTCAGAAGTGCAAGGGTGGATGCAGTTTAAATAATACGAGGGATTTCATATAGTTACCTATTTAATCAGCTAGGCACTTGTCCATGGGCAGCGATCCACACTGTGGATGCTCTTCTGCAATCTAGGTCCCAGCAATCCATATCAGAGAACATAGATAACGTAGCAACATTTCGTACATCCACTAGCTTCTAGTAGTCGAATTTTACATCGCATCGACATCAAAATAGTTGTTCAATCTCAAATTCAACTCAGCGTATCAATCAAGCTATATAGTTATCCTAAATCTGCCTAGACAGTATCTCAACAGAGCCTAACACGAGAGTCGGAGAATGAATTTACTCCTCATCCTCCTCCCCGACGTCAACCTCAGGCTCACGGGGAACAGTGCTACCCTTGTTCTTGGCCGCCGCGGCAGCAGGACCGCTGGTTTTAGCGGTGGACGCAGGTTCTTCATCTTCTGGCTCGCCGTCTCCGTCTTCTTCTTCATCCTCGTCTTCGTCGCGGACGCCGTTGCCGTTCTCTTTGGCTTTGGCTTCGGCAGGGGCTGTCTTTCTTCGCTTGGAGGGAGGAGCTGAGGATGAAGATCGTTAGAATATGAGGATGGAGATAGACTGAGAGAGAAAGAGATAGAAATACCTTTATCCTTGGGCTCTTCCTCTTCCTCTTCTTCTCCTTCGGCTTCTTCCTCTTCGAACTCCTCTTCTTCTTCGCTACCTTCTTCTTCTTCCTCGCTTTCGCCTACGTCGGAGTCTTCGTATCTAAGCAGAGCAGGGAGCGTGAGTTAGCCGTTTTATCACCGTGAATTGATGTGTGCATGGCAATGACAAATGACAATGAGTGAAGTGGATGAGCGTCGATGACGCGTGACGATGCGATGCAAGAGCAAGAGACCAGTACCAGATGCGACGGGTCTCCCGTCTCGTTCATGCGCATGGCGCAGAGTGTGCGGCAGGGAAGCGTACAGCAACAGAAGACAAAAAAACTTACTCTTCTTCCTCTTCGCTTTCGTCGCTAGGAAGCGCCTGGAGTTCTTCCTCCTCCTCGGCTTCTTGCTTTCTCTTACGGGTGGACATGGTGACTAGGATGGAAAGTGCGTGTACAATAGAGAGAGAGAGAAAGGCCGGGTCAATGGCAGAGAGGTATGGATGGAAAGGAAGAGTTAGAGACCCGGGTGCGCCGGGTATAACAAAAGAGAGCGAGACTACTTGAGAGGAAAGGAGAGGACAGAAGGATGGGAAGGGAGGAAGAGGAAATTATAGAAGGGAAAGGCTGAGGAGAAGGGCAGGGCGCAGGACAGGACAGGTAGGGTAGGGGAGGTAGGTCTACCTAGCTACTACGGCTAGCGATTAGGTGGTAGCATAATCCTCAGAACCAGATCCTGCCCCCAAGGGGGGAGGGGAACGGAATGAGCGGCCATTACTTCAGCAGACAGGGAGGGAGGAAAAGCGAGAGGGGAAAAGACCAGAGTTGCCGGTCAGCAATGACAGAAACATGGGCAAAGGCCAGCCGAAAGGAGCAGTGCGAGCTGGGGAAAGCTAGCAGCAGCAGAGAGGGAAGAGAGCTGAAGCTGCGGCTTGTTCTTGGGACTCTGAGTATGTGACGACGTCGGCTTTAGGCCCAGACAGTGTGGATAACTCAAAAAAAGGGCGTCCAGCCAATGACTTCTCATCATCGGTGCGTGTACATTGTGTATCTTGGATGATGCTCCCGTTCGGCTTGGAGCCCTTTCGCAGGGGCCCTCGTTTCTCAGCCTTTCGGACTGTGATAACGTATGAAGAACAAGCTTGAGAGTCTTCTGTCAGCAGCCTCGTAGACAAGGTCCTCTGTTGTATAAGGCCTGTTTCAGATAGAATAAATGCACAATCTTGATGGCATTGATGAAATAGAGCGATGGTTGTAGGGGAGGCATGGAAGTTGGTCTAGTGGAAGCAGAAAGAGGACACAGTCACACAGCAAGGTTTGTGGTGGACATAAGGGCAGTGCGTGGTTATAGGGTAAGTAGAGCATAATGTAAGCAGGAATACCTTAATAATGATGATGTCAGTAAGTAAAACAATCGCGTACGGTAATCTTACAAGGCGCAACCGAAAATCTAAATCAACAGCAGCTTCTCCGGATCTAACCCGATTTGGATACTTGCACGGACCATCTGCCCAGGCACAAAACATCCTGCTGGGGATAAGCGTGTCTGAGTCTCTGCCTGTGTCATGCAGGGGGGCAGCCTGGCTGGATTCGGTATCTCCATGGCAAAGAGTCAACAGTCAACAATGCATTCCACATCTTGTAAAACTCGATATTGTATATACTCCCTTATATCAAATATACAACCTGTCTTTTCTGGGTATCAAGAACAAAGGACAGTTTATTGCGCCAGAAATTCAAAATTGGCCATGCTGGGGTCAAGCAGATTCTCGTCTAACCCAAAGCCATAAGTGCCAACCATGTCGTAGATGAGGTCCGGTGGTGGAAATCCCTGCGCCATGGCATTCGCACCGCCCGGTACCTCACCCTCTGGCCGCTCAATAGATCCTGTATCTCCCACGGGCAGTCTTCCGGCATTGGCAGGTCGGCCAGCCTGCCACGCAGTCTCCCATGAGTCGAAACGCTCTAGCATCTTGCTGAGGCCACGCGCAATGTGCCTTGTGAGATGTCTTTCACCAGCGGAGACACAGTTCAACAACTCGATGACGCGCTCCACCAGACGGCGAACCTGGCGGCCGTCGATACTGAGGTAGGCTGAATTCCAGTTCACGGCCACCTTGAGCAGGAAGACCGCGGAAAAAGTGACCATAGTATGGGTGAAAATGGGAACGCCAACTATGGCGTCTCGGATATCCTGTTCCTCCAACACCATATTCAGGCAGGCCATAGCGGACGAAATGGCGATGTTAGCCGATTCTTTCCGGTCCATGGAGAAGACGGGGGTATTGGACGGTGACAGTGCTCGAAGAGAGAGCGAATTCAGTTGGAACTTTGCAAAATGGTAATGCAGGACTACTCCTTTTGATGGGTACGTCCTTACGTATGGGCTATCGGCTACACCGCGGTAATTAGATAGTGCTGTGAGAATGATGGGGCACTGTCTTACCTGATCGTGGTTGCCAGAGTAGGCGCCATTGATCAACCGCAACGTTGTAAACCCTCAGTTGGCCAAAATCTTCCTCGGTAAGTGCTTGCTCCGTATCGCTTCCAAACATTCGATAGGCCTCTGTGAGGATCATGAACAAGGCCACTTGTGCCAGCAGTCGAATGTCACCAGGGACGACCATCGGTGACTGGAGGAAAGTCTCATAATTCTTGATCGAGACATCTTCATGTATGACGGGTGGTCGGCCATAGGCGATGCTGAAATGATGGTCGCAGACATATAGTAGGTACCATAGTTGTGCACGCTCATACTGATCACTATGACCACGGATCATCCGCTGGTAGCTCTGGTGGAGCCCCAGTTCCGTTGCTATTCGGACAGCATGGCCAGAAAGCTTCCAGCTTAGCTCGGACAGCCAGAAGGCACCGACGCAGAGGCCACGGATGTCGTCCAGAGTATGAGCCCGCGTCAGAGACATGCTCGACACGAGGGAGACGTACTCGCTGTAGCATCGATTCAACGTCTCGTTGCGATTGGGAATGTGAAGGGCCGCGACGGTAAGAACAGCCGCAGACAACAGTGTTGAAGCTCGTCTGACAGAGGTCAGATCTCGATGCACGAGTATGATGCCTCCCCAGAGAAGCTGGTTCATCGTCCGACTGAAGTATGCGAAGAGTTCTTCAGCCTCATTGAGAGAAATTAGCCCGCGCGATATGAAATCCTCCTCCAGTAGGGTCAACCTCGGTTTCTCCACAGGATTGTTTCGTAAGTTTCGTAGTTTCGTGACTTCGTAAAGGCTGCGCATAGGGGCCGGCACCAGCTCCGGGTCCTGCAGGTCCGGCTCCTGCGAAGGTTCTCGAGTGACATCCATCACAGCACCGGGGGCATTCTGTCCCTGACTCGGTTGTGTGTTATCTATTGAAGCACGATGTCCGTTCGTAAGAGAAGCAACCGGGCTGGGTATGTTCTGAGGGTCGCCTGCAGCATACTTGGAGAGTTCTGGAAGTCCGCTCTGGCGGAGAAGGTCGCGCACAGCCGCTTGGAGCTGGTGAATCGCGGAAGCAGCTTGCGATTTCCATCTTGACCATGAGCCATCAGCATATATTTCTAGGCTACCAAAAGATACGCCAAGAAAACATACATTCCATCGTCATCAACAAACTTCTGCGAGAAGTCGTTGACTACACACTTGATGCCGCTTCGCGTGCATTTAGTGCAACTCGTTTCGCCCGGTTTGAACTCGCATTTGATCTTATGTCGTTTGCACTCCGCACCTGCACGTTCCGAAGATCAGCTTGAAGCTCCACTTGAGATGTAGAGCATATTTCCGCCATCATTGCCACGATGCGCTCAGAAGGCCGAGTCGGGATACTCACAAGCACGGGCTTTGGAGACCCTCGGAGGAGGAGGTCGAGCGTCGAGAACGGAGGAACCGCGATCATACCGGCTTGGAGACTCGAGACCGACATCAGAAGACGATCGCTTGAGATCGGATCGATCCATGATTAATTGGTTGTTTGTTGACTGGGACGACTAATCGGGGATGCTCCGGTACTATGCAATCCCACTGTCGCTGACTCGCGAGTTTGGAGCAGTGCGATCAGATCAGCTGTCGGAAGTGGAGCGATCTATGGAGGTGCCTGTGATGATCAATGGTCTGCGAATTGTTATCATTAACATTCGGTAATGAAAAGAGAAGAGCAGATGAGTCGGATGAGTCGAGAGGCGAGTGAAGACGTGGGGGGGGGCTCACAGAAGGACGTGGGAGGGAGAAAAGCAAGATTTGACCCCGCCCGAGTTGGAGTAGAATGCGGAACACTGAGAGAAGATGGCTGATTTTAACCAGCAAAGATGGCACGAAGATAGAGGCTATGATGGTGATAGCTTATTGAGCTCTGGTAAGCTCTTCTACCATAGAAATATTCGAAATGCGAGGGGACATGCATCAGATTCAAAGAACTATCGAAGAGCTGGAGAAGCTACACTCCGGGGTCAAAACCTGGGGTACCTAGACATTGGATGGCATCACTTTCACAGCCGTTCTTTTCGAACACACCCATCATCCACCACCTCAGCGGCATTCTATCCGTTGTCCTCGTGTATCAGCAGTGGGCTGCCATGATCTGAGTTGATATCTCCAAATGCGAGCCCCGCATACAAAGGATCATGCTGTCGCACAGACAACGGGTCGCATTCGCTTCCCTCGCACTCTCGCCTCACCACTTTTCTTAAGTTGGAATCACCATCCATATCGGAAAGTCCGCAACTGATGCTAGCTCCGAATTACTGCAGGACCAAGCTCTCCGTCACTTCAATCAGTCTCGACGACGTCACCGGCTCAAGTCCGGCTGCGGAGAAAGCTGAAAATCGCCTCGGACTTGATGCGAATGCGGAGACCCCACTACAGTACTACACATACAAAATAAGTTGGCGATAACTCTTCCCAGGGGCCATGTTTCTTCCATATTTTGTTTCGCAAATATTGATACCCCATCTTGACTCGATCAAACACCAAGACTCAATATGCAAATCCTCATCACAGGCGCCGCCGGCTTCATCGGCCAATTGCTCGCAAAAGAGCTCCTCAATGACCCCTCCTACCACCTCATATTGACCGATATCCACGAGCCCCCGGTCCCCAAGGGCGTCAAATACCCGCAAAATGCAAAGACGATCAAAGCCGACCTGCTCGCGGGCGCAGAGACAGTAGTAGATAAAACCCTCGACGCTGTCTTCGCCTTCCACGGCATCATGTCCTCCGGCTCCGAAGCCAACTTCGACCTCGGAATGAGCGTCAACGTCGACGCAACTCGCACTCTCCTCGAGGCCCTCCGCAGAACCTGCCCCGGTGTCCGGTTCATCTACTCATCCAGCCAAGCCGTCTACGGCCGACCGCTTCCCGACGTCGTCGACGACAGCGTCACTCCCACCCCACAGGGTTCATATGGCGCCGAGAAGCTGATCTGCGAGGCCCTTGTCAACGAGTACACAAGGCGCGGCTTTATCACGGGTTTCACGCTCCGTTTTCCCACGATCTCGGTGCGCCCGGGACAACCGACCGCGGCGGCATCCTCGTTTCTCTCGGGCATGATTCGGGAGCCGTTGGCGGGGAAGGAGTGTGTGATTCCGCTTGAGGATCGCTCGTTCGAGTCCTGGCTCTGTTCGCCGCGTACGCTTGTGCAGAATCTTGTTCTTACGCTGTCGTTGCCGAGTGATGCTTTGCCTCCGCATATCCGGTCGATCAATGTACCTGGTATCTGCGTCACCGTGCAGGAAATGATGGATGCGCTAGAGAAGGTGGGCGGGAAGGATAAGCTGGCGCTTTTGAAGGAGAAGGACGATCCAACGCTTCGGCCGATTCTTGAATCGTGGCCTACGAAATTTGATAATTCTCAGGCGATTGCACTGGGATTCAAGCGTGACTCGTCATTTGAGCAAGCTGTCAGAGATTATTACGAGCAGGAGGTATTGGCGAAATGAGGATATTAGGATAACCGGAGACTCCGACTACCAATAGACTTGTACATATCTACTGGATCATTGAATTTTGAGGATACAAGAGCTTCAATCTAGCGTTCCGTGCACGGGTAGTTGGGGTCTGGAAATCAATCCAGAACCATCATTCCCAAACCTAGGAGTATTTCAGTAACTGTAGGATGATATTAAAAGCTTTCCCAAACCTGTCCGTCAATGGCAACCAAGCGGTTGAACAGTTCGTTTCGAGTCCTCATTGCCGTAAGCTGATAGGAATCGTGCGGACGCTTCCCCGTAATTATCAAGCCATCCACGACTTCCTTGCTGCCGACAGCCCAGCCAGCAGCCAACTTCCCCTTCCAACCCATCCCGCCAATCTTGCGCATCTCCTGGATGTCGGTGACCGGAAGTTCGAAGAGCACTGTGCCGTTCTTTCTACTACCCATTCTGTAATCGCCCTGCATGACAGTCGGGTCTGTCGTGAAGTATACTAGCGGCGGTTGCTGGGAGGAGTCAATCACCACTGTGCCCCGCTCACCTTTGTATCTTGCGTCGAACTCCACAGGGCCGTAGGGCAAGGTCGCTTGGCCTTTCCTGCGTAGGATACCGACATGATTCTTCGCATGAATTGATCCAATCTCGGCGCGGACCCGGTCAGCGGCCAGCTTGGCCTCGATTCCCGTCGCTGTGGTGCCCTTGAAAAAGCCGATTATTCTGGCACCAAGGTTCTTCTTCTTAGGCTTCTCGACTTCGTGGAGCTCTTGCGCTGCATCGTGTTTCGGCTCAGGAGCCGCAGCTCGGCTGATTTCCTCGTTGGTGGCCCCCAAGGTCAGTTGATCGTGGTGGATTGAGGCGGGCCTTGACGGGGCTTTATGGAGAGAGCTTGAAGGGGGCGGCGGTAAGGGGGCGGCATTCGCTTCACCAATGCGAAGAAGGGTGAGGGTAAGCTGAGCATTAGTGGGAACTCCTTTCAAGAGGGAACTGATACGTGGTCAGCGGACGGTCTGACATGTGTCTCCCATGACCTCCCATGATCCGCACTTACTTTTGCAATTCGAGAAACTTCTGCCAATGCGGGAATTCATGGTTCAAGTAGCTCAGGAGACGTTGAAGAACTGGATCCCCGAAAAAGATAAAGCCAACAAGGAAAGTGCTCAACTTGACAAACACATAGCTTGAAGTCAGTAATGACACTAGAAATCCGGCCGCGAGCACGCTGGCTAGGCGAAGGCAAGGGGCTACGTCCGAAAACGGTGGAGTTGGTGAGAGAGCACTGCATCCAAAATGTCAGAACCATGGGCCCCTATGTATCATGGAACCCAGCGCTTACTTGGCAAACCTCTCGTAAGTATCAACGATATCACACAGCACCCGCATTGCCAGATTTGCCCCGTTCAGCACGGTGTCCTTCATAGGTTGCCTGCTCTTGTCGTGAGTATCGGCTGGGACTTCTCCACCAGCAGCAGCTTTTGCATCGGCTGTCTTGGAGACGATATCCATCGCGTCGGGGACTGAGGATTCCATAGTAGCACCTTCGGGTGTGCCTTGATCGTGTTTGCCGGCAGCACTTCCCACGGCGACAGTGGCAACGCTAGCCATTAAATTACTTGCTTCTTGCTCGGCTGTTTCACCTTTATATTGCTCCGGAGCCCCAGTCACACTCTCAAGAGAACCGAGCACTCCCGCCTTGGGTTTCTGCACTCCGCCAGTAGATTTATCGACCAGAGCAAGAGGTGCGGGAGGGAACAGGATCTCCCGAGATCGAGGCCAGACAACCAGAACGAACATCGTACCGAAGAGCATGGGAACGAGGAGATCCAAAAGCCAGGCTATGAAGTATACCTGTAGATATTGTTCAGTTTTCATTAGCCACTCGCTACAACGTTGGAGTTGAGCATACCGCGCAAAAGGCTGATGTTCGCCGAGGCTCTTTCCATGAGCGAAGCCTAGCGATGTGCTTAACAAGACAGGTCAAGCCAATAACCACTTGGGTATAGAATCTCTCCAGGGTAGCCCTCAGCTTATCTGGGGAGAAACTCTCATCTTGTGCCCGAGTAAGATCCAGCCGCTGTAATGGGGGGTTCGGAACAGCTCTGACAGAGTAGATTTGCTGCACTCGTCAGCATTTCCTTTCGAGAACTTGAAAGCAAGCATACCTTGTTGAAGCGACGGATTAGCATCCAGAGATCCTCATTCGACAATCCCGACACAATCCTCTCCTCAATTTTGTCAGATTCTCCCCATCCAATGTCGGTGACATCGTTGGTGACTCCAGCTTTCTGAGCCAGACCTTTGGCCTCCTCCACCTCAGGCTCTAGCTTAGCAAGTACATGGCTGTCAGTTGGCCCAAGATTGTCATCTTGATTCCTTTCATTGCGTGAACTCTTGTCGAGCGAACCCTTGTCGAGCCCGGCCGATATAGGCTCTGGCGCGCGAAGGGACTCTGGTGCATCAGACATTGTATTAACACAGATGGAAAACGGGTCAACCAGAGAAATACATTGCTTTCAACAGATGGATTAATCTACATCATGGAGCCGCGTTTCATCGTCATTCTGCATGTCTTATGTAGGTTCCTGTTGCGGGGACCATCGACGTCATCTCCTCCCATTATCTTGCTGTTGCACAACCACCGGTACTCAGAGTATCTGGATTCCCTTGGTCCGTGTCTAGGTAGAGCTTGTAAGATCCTAAGGTACGATGGACAGTCTAGACCAAAATCACTAAGGAATCAATTCTGGCAGCCTGAGGTTCGGCAAGATCAACTCCATAAAATAGAAAAGAAAAGGCGCAGGAGTGCAAGGCAGGCTAGAGATCATGTGACTAAATTCAAGTACTGCCACACTTGCGCCACATAACAACGCCACACCTTCCACATCTTGCCAAAAGTGGAAATACACGTGAAATCCAACGAAAGCGCGTTTATCATACTCATTTCGCGGAGAGTTCTGTGATAGCAGCACGTCGCTGATTTCTCTGAGTCCATGATGAAAATTCGATGGCCAAATCGCCTGTAGACGGAAGAAAGCATGAGTGAGACCTGTGCGAATCCCCTGCTCCTGGGGTGGATCAAAGAATGGCTAGACCAGGCTCGCGAACGCAACAGCAAAGGCGTCACAGTGTCAGTATACTGATTGGACTATCTTTCTTCAATGAGCCAAGCTCATGCATTTCCAGATACAAGAAAGCCTACGAGTCGATGAAGGCTTGTCCGCTTGTCTTCCAGCATCCATCCGAGGCACAACAGCTGAACGGACTTGGGCCGAAGCTATGTGAGCGCTTGACGGAGAAACTGAAGGCATACTGTGAAGAAAATGGGCTACCGATGCCCGAACATCCTCACAAGGCAGCAGCGAGCAAAAGAACTTCCGACGGGGGTGTCGCCGACGACCAGCCAGCGAAGAAACCACGGAAAGCAAAGCCATATGTGCCGTCTCTGCGTTCCGGTCCTTACGCACTCCTCTTAGGTCTAGCAACACTGGATGAGAACGCATCTCAAGGCTTGACGAAAGCTCAGTTGATAGAGAAGGCTCAGCCACATTGCGACAGTTCTTTCACGGTCCCCCCTGACCCTTCCAAATTCTACACAGCTTGGAATTCGATGAAGACGCTTCTCCAGAAGGAGCTTGTTTACGACCATGGACGACCCCTCCGGAGGTATGCACTAACTGAGGAGGGTTGGGAAGTTGCGAAGAGAATCAAGAAGACGTTGCCCGGGGCAGATTCAAATACGCTGACTTTCAGGCCTCAAACAGTAAGGCACGATGGTAAAAGATGAAGCAGAAATCTGACATGTACAGGACACAATATCGACCGAACAAGGCGTCTCGAGTACTTATGTTCAAAGCAATACAAGCGCCAATGCTGGCCCGAGGCTCGCGGATAATGACAACACTATCGTCGTTCCGGAATTTCTACGGGATGATGAGGATGACGAAGACATTCAAATACAAGACAACCGTCGAGGGAAAGACCCTATTGATGAGATCAGAATTGAACCTATCGCACTTCCTGCAAATAGTTTTACAGTCCAGCTGGTACTGGACACGCGCGAGGTCCGATCATCCAAAGACCGCGACTACATTGCCAACGAGCTAAGCAAAAAGGGCATTACCCCCGAAGTACGCGCCTTGGAGCTGGGAGATGCGATGTGGGTTGCCAGGTGCAATGATCCTACTTTCCTTTCACAATACGGTGAGGAATGCAACGAGGTGATGCTGGATTGGATCGTGGAGCGGAAAAGGATGGACGATCTCCTCGGTTCCATCAAAGACGGGCGATTCCACGAACAAAAATTCCGTCTCCGTCGCTCCGGCATCAAGAACGTCATCTACCTAATCGAAGAGTTCGCCATTACCCACGATGTCGGCAGTGCCGGCGCCATGAAATATCAGGAAATGATGACATCCGCCATCGCCTCGACGCAGGTCGTTAACGGCTACTTCGTCAAGCAGACGCGGAATCTCGATGATACGATCCGCTATCTGGCTCGCATGACATTTCTCCTGCAGAAGATGTACTGCTTTTCGCCCCCGACACATACCCTCAGCCTGATCCCAAGCCGACAATTGTCTTCCGCTCAATCCTATCTCACAACACTGGAGCGACTCCGAGCTCATGATCCGTCAGTAACATACTCCGTCACCTTCTCGACCTTCTCCGCTCTTACTTCCAAATCCGATATCCTATCTCTCCGCGATGTTTTCCTGAAGATGCTCATGTGCACGAGAGGCGTCACAGGCGAGAAGGCCCTTGAAATCCAAAAGCGATGGTCCACTCCGCGAGAGTTCATCGAAGCGTTCGAGAAACTGGACGCTAAGGGTCGAGAAGATATGGTTTTCGAGCGGACAAAGACATTGGTTGGCCGTAAGAAGATGGGCAAAGTGCTCAGTAAGAAGATTGCCGATATTTGGGGTATGGACGGATAGAATAGCCCTAGGCTGAGTGGGTGTTTTACAGGTCTGCACTTGCTGTCTGGGATAATAGTTTTACTGTTACTATCTGCTATAGGGGAAGCGTTCACCATATCAAAGGCCTTTACTGATGATGGGATCTCGTATCTCCAAATTGATTTATTAGTTATCTCGAATAATGACACGTCGCGATGAGTATAATTAGCGGCAATAGTAAGATACAATGAATGACAATCTCCATGTCGATCAAGATAAACGACAGATGATGGGCACTACTACCGAGGGGTATTTGCTAGTCATTCATAATCGTAACAATCATCACGATAATCCCATTCCCATAACCTCCAGTAACAAACACCAGCCTGTGACATGATGAAAGCTCTCCAACCCAGTCTTCAAGATCTAGACAGACCCAACACCTTTTTAATCTTCTGTCCATCAATCGCGAGAGCAAGACTACTGCAGATAACCGAAACACTGCTCAACGCCATGGCCAGCGCAGCCCACACGGGACTAAGCCGCCAGTGCTCATTGACGACGACCATCTCGCCGTCCCTCATCATATGCTTGTGCCCAGTGACGATGGGATAGAGCACGCCTGCAGCAACAGGCACAAGGCAGAAATTATAGACAACCGCCCAGCCAAAGTTCATCTTGACGCGGTTGAAGACGCGCCGGCTGAGGAGGACGAGCTGGAGAATGGTATCCAGCTCGGAATTGAGGAGGATGAAGCTAGCCGAGTTCATGGCGACGTCAGAGCCGGACGCCATGGCGATGCTGACGTCGGCGGCGGCGAGAGCGGGCGAGTCGTTCACGCCGTCGCCGACGAAGGCGACGATCGGCCGTGAGCCGGATCGGTTCGTTTGGCTTTCGGCCTCGTCTTCGCTCCGGACGGGGTACAGGCCGTCCTGGACCTTGCGGACAAAGTCCGCTTTGCCGGCTGGCATGACGTTGGCCATCACGTTGGACCGGGGGATGCCGACCATGTCTGCGACGGCGTGGGCGGTGGTTAGGTTGTCGCCTGTGCACATGAAGACGTCGACGTGCCGCTTGCGGAGCTGAGAGATGACTTCTGAGGCCTGGGGGCGGATGGCGTCGGTTGTGGCAAAGACGATGGCGGGTGTGAACGAGGGTTTGTCTGTGGAAGTTGGCTGGATTTTGCGGACTGAGAGGATGGCAGTGGATTTTCCTGCGGACTGGTACTCCTTAAGCAGACTGGAAAGACGGGAAGTGTCTCCTGAAGAACCAAGGCTCTGGAGAAGAGCCTCGTTGCCGATCGCGGCTTCATAGACCACTGTCGTCGAGGAGTCTGATGCAGGATCGTTGATTGAGACGGTGAAGGTGCCCGTCATGCCTTGTCCGGATTTCTCTTCAATATCGGAGGCTACAACGGGAATGTCAGAACGCCCCTTGCAGAACGCAGAAACCGCATGAGCGATTGGGTGATTGCTGCTTTCCTCCAGCTGCTGAGCAAGCTTCCAGACGACTCGAATCTGCTCAGCATCCGTGACAAGGACTTCATGATCAGAAACTTTCAGACTACCGCCCTCTGTAAGAGTGCCAGTCTTGTCGAAGATAATCGCGTTGAGGCGGCTCGCTTCTTGAAACGCCTCTCCTCCGCCTTTGACGAGGATGCCGTGTCTGGCAGCCAACCCACCGCCCACAAAGAGAGCTGTAGGGGCAGCAAGCGCCAACCCACACGGGCAGGCAACAACGAACACAGCAATTGCAAACTCTAGACTCCAAAAAGTCCAGCCACCCCGTGCGGTGTCAAGGTAGTCCGCAGGTAACGCTCCAGAATGCCCGAGAGAGAGCCAGATGATAAATGTGAGGATTGCTATGAGAGTAATCACAGGCACGAAATGCGATGTGAGTACGTCCGCAACCCTTTCCAGAGGAGCTCGTCTGCTCTGTCCCTCGCGGACCACGCTGATGATCTGGTCCAACATGGATGAGCCGCCGAGGGCAGTAATCTTGATTTTCACCGGTTGGCCGACATTCACAGATCCCGTGAAAACTTGATCGCCAGCTGATTTTTGCACCGGCCTGGATTCTCCAGTCAAGGAACTCTCATCGAACTGGTAGACATTCTGACCAATGATGACACCGTCTGCGGGAGGGGAAGCGCCGTGAGGGATGCTGACAACATCCCCAATCTCGAGCAAATCAACAGCAATCCGCCGTTGACTCTCAAGCGAGGATGGTTCCCCAGATTCGGTCTGGTCGGCAGGGGTGGACTTCTCCACCAATATTGCTTCAGAGGGCCTGAGCTTTCCAAGAGAGGCAACTGCATCTCCTGTCCGCGCCTTGCTGTAGGCTTCCATGAATCGACCAGCAAGGATGAACAGTGTCAGAAACACCACGGAGTCAAAATATGTTGTGCTGTGATTGCTGGTGGATGTGTCTGCGACAGCATCCATGATGAGAACAGCCAACGAAGACACGTATGCCACTGTGGTGCCGGCGGAAATCAGAAGATTCATGCTGCCGAAACGATAGAATCTTCGCAGGATCGGAGCACGGCTTCCTGGTCGCCAAAGTGAATAGATCTCTTTCATGGCTCGTACGTGGAAAATGTCTGTTCCATAGAACATGACTGGCGTGGTCATGATGAAGAGGGCCCATTCCAACCGGGAGACACTTCCAGCCCACATCGGCTGCTCTAAATATTTCCTAACCCCGTTGTTCGATGACACAAGACTCATGAAGACAATACCAATCAAGAAAGTTGGGATCGCCACCAGCAAAACAAAGGTAAAGCGCATCAACAACCGGCGGCGTTCGTGCAGCTGCATGGCGCGAGATCGATCTTCGAGACTGGGAGGATGAAAGACAGACGCCTTGAAAGCATCATGCGCTGAGTCAATGACCTGAAGAATGGCTCGGATTGTCAACGCATGAGGCTCAGGCGTATATGTAACTTTCAGCACAGGGTTGTGGAGGGACAATGTTCGTTCGTATTCCACGTTGGGAAACACCTTCAAAGAGTCGAGGACCAGCTTCGGACAATGGTGGCAAAACATGCCATCCACGCGAATTGAGACCGTCCGTTTCTGGTTCTTATCCTCTTCTTTATGCATGACCACAGGTTGGATGTTATTGAGGGAGGCATCGTAACCGAGATCATCAATTTTCTCCAAAATGGCATCAACATTCTCCCGTCCCACGAACTGAACTCTGCCACTGTGAGCCATAAGATTCACGGAGACCTCAGTCACAAAGGGCAATTCTTCAAGGCCTCGGGTGATGGCCGCAGAACAGGAGCCACACGTCATTCCGCCAATGGCAATTTCGGCGAGATAAGCTGGAGGTGAAGGTGCGGTTGCAACGACCCGCTCGACTTCGTCCACAGAAACTTCATAACCGATGTCTTCTATCAGGTCAACAATCCTGTCAATGTTTGTTCGAGGTCCAGTGTAGACCAGTGTCGCACTATTGGTGAGAAGATTGACGGTCACCTCACGGACAAAGTCGAGCTGTTGGACTTCTTTTGTAATGGTATTGACGCAAGATGCACAACTCATCCCACCAATGCTCACACGAGCATTGAACTCTTCATCACCCCACGAATGCACCTGCTGAGTGTCACTCCCGATGGCTGAGGTACTCGCACCTCCTAGAGACTTTCGAGGAACAAGACTTTCAACGTCAGACGAGTCCCGGTCGCCTGCAGATTGGTGAGTGGAGTATCGGGCTTTGACATCTGTCGAAGGAGGTGCAGCAGCAGCTTCTGATGTACTCGGTGCTGCTGTCAGTAGCTCGAGTTCTTCTTTCCTGCAAGCATCGCAATTGACGATATGCCGCCTGTTTTCGACAGCCGAGGCGGAGGCAGGGGAATGAAGGGCAGGGAAAAGTCCAGATTCGCGGGGGAGCCATGGTATCGTATCAAGATCAGATATTACCGCGCCGTCGTGATCGTATGTGGTAACATGATGGACTTCGAAGGCTGCTTGAATGAGGGCCCTGGCTAACTCTGCTGGTTTCGAGTCTAAGCTGTGCAGCACGCGAACTTCATGGGTCAAGATAGAAACAGAGATGTTTTCCACCCCTGATTCGCCTGACAGAACCTCAGTGATGTATGCAACGCAGGAAGAGCAATGCACATTGCTAACGGAAAACAAGCTTGTGAGGCAACGTGCATCAGACCCTGTAGGGAATGAAGATGCAAGAGTGCTCATTTCCATAGGCATAGTTATCGGTGCGAAAATTCAGAGAAAGATGTATGCTGAACTCGGAAGACCTGAAGGCACGCTGAAAGCAAAGCTGTCTGAAGGCGATAGCCCAGGTTGATTACGGTCAGCTGCCACAGATGGACAACGGAAAGTCGGTAAAGGCAGCAGCAGTCAGCCAAGATTTCTGTTTATGCAAGTGCAGTTTCGACGGATCTTGTACAAGCTGTGTCCTATCAGGAATGATGAGAGTATGCAGTATTAAAGAGAAGGTCATGAATGATACTGAAGTGCAGCAGCGGGAACAGGGAATCGCGATGCCTTTAAAATGCGACTATGACAAATGACTCAAGGAGTCCTTTGAAATACAGTTTCTTCATCATTCATAACCATGTCTCTAAAATTTTCGTAGATAAATGCAATCGAAACGAGGCGAAAATGCGAGGTTTATGCGTAGTGCTCCTGAAGCTCCACAGTGTGGTTCTCGAGATACACTAAACCACGCACAAATCTCGCATTGGGACAGAAGGTCCACCTATGATTCACTCGCGGGTCGCGGCATGCCACAACGCAAGGATAGCGTCAGTCCTGATTCTCCTGGAATGTCATAGTCTCAGCCAAACACATGCGATGGTTTTTTCATTGGCCTTGGTGGGGTATCTCGTGGACACCGTGCAGTTGTGATGTTAATCTTTGGTGACTGAACGGAATTGACGGACTAAAACAGAGTGGCGAATGTTCATCGAATCTGGGGAGGAACCACTTTGGTAGCCACAAAGGCACAAACTAATCTGATAATGATTAGATCTACTATATGATACCGGAGTATGAATTCCGACAACTCTTGGAAGGAAAATGAGACGACGGTGATGATACAGTAAGCTATAAGCCAAGCCGTCATCGTCTAGACTACACATTGAGCCTGTAAAGCGAGATAGATTCTTTGCTCTGTCAGTGAAGTACGGACTCCTTGATCCAGAGGTCAGAAATAGTAATCAATCACCATTAGAAAAAGAAATGATAAGTTGACTGTGAGAACTCATGAATGCTGCTGATGGAACTGCCCTCAATTGATTCTATCAAAATGTTTCTCACCCCGAGATTCGAACGGCCGCTCCCCGGGGCATATACCTCACGTGACCATCCCACTGGGCCACCGGGACTGGTCGGACAAAATTTGACGCGTGCAGAGTCGCCCCCCAGCAACTCTCGTGTTCTTCTCATCCTTCTCCATCATCTTCATCCACCATCGAGAGACTTCCTTCATCCTTATATTCATTTGTTACTGGGGGTTACGGCCGGTAGCTGTTGCTGTTTCGTCTGCTGTTTTACAAATCTTTCATATCATATCGCCTTTCGTTCTGGTCAACCTCGAGTGCTCCCTCGTCTCCTTCTCTCGACATTTTTCCTTCTCCCAGCCCACTATTTTTCCCTTTTTGGAAGTCAGACTCGACCATCCTTTTCGTGATTGGTCCACTCAACGACGCCGTATATCAGTTTCAGAGCACAATCGTTGTACTCTTACTGACAAGGACGAATCTGTAGCACGTTGTTTGCTTTTTCGTAAATCCTTGTCCGTTATGCTCAACGCCCGCCTATCTGAGGTATACCGTCCAGCCTATATTTGTCACATTTCATCTCAGCCTCTCCTCCGAGAACACCACGTTGTGCATGATGTCTGCCTTAAGACCTAACATGCGTCCCTCCATGACCCCTAGGAGTGGTCCGAGAGCTCCGGTAGGCCGTTTGGCGAGTCTCAGGGCTCCTACTCCGACTCCAATTAAACGGCCTCAACCAATCGCACGCCCCCAAGCCGCCAGGCCTACTACCCATCCTAAGACCACTACATGTCCCAATCCTGGATGTCCAGCTCCTCATATTGTGGAGGATGATGGTCAGAAGGTTTGCACGGGCTGTGGTACTGTCATTAGCGAGGCAAATATTGTCTCCGAAGTCACCTTCGGCGAAACATCGTCAGGTGCAGCGGTCGTTCAAGGAACGTTTGTTGGTGAAGACCAGACGCATGTCCGCAGCTACGGACCGGGCTTTCAGCGAGGAGGTGCTATGGAAAGTCGAGAAATTACAGAACAAAACGGTATAGTATTCCTTGTCCCCTTTTGCTTCGACTAGCTCATGCTGACCATCGCAAGGAACTCGTTATATAAACCAACTGAGTCGTGCTCTAAACATCCCAGAGAGTGCCATGAAAGCTGCTGGTCAGGTTTTCAAGCTTGCTGTCGGGTTAAACTTCATCCAAGGTCGACGCACAAAGACGGTCGCAGCTGTCTGTCTGTATATCGCGTGTCGACGGCAAGATGGCAACACTGTCATGCTTATTGATTTTGCTGACGTACTGATGGTGAGTGATTTACTCAATTAGACCCTAGGTCCGTACATCGCTAATTTTTTCAGGTCAATGTTTTCAAACTCGGTCGAACCTACAAGGCCCTACTAGATGAACTACGTCTTGGTGGTAATGTCTTTTTGATGAACCCGATTGATCCAGAGAGTTTGATCTATCGGTTCGCCAAGCAACTCGAATTTGGGACTGCGACAATGCAGGTTGCCAGCGAGGCAGTGCGCATTGTTCAGCGAATGAACCGTGATTGGATGACTACTGGTCGACGTCCGGCCGGTATTTGTGGCGCTGCATTGATCCTTGCAGCTCGAATGAACAATTTTCGTCGGACCGTTCGCGAGGTCGTCTATGTGGTGAAAGTCACCGAGATCACAATTAACCAGCGTCTGAATGAATTTAGCTCAACGGAGAGCGCTGAGCTTACTGTCGATCAATTTCGCTCCGTGCAACTGGAGAATGCACACGATCCCCCTTCCTTTACCAGAGCCAGAGAGGGAAGAAAGCCATCACGAAGCATAAAAAGGAAGGCCTCGGACACCGCGGCTGAGATTGAGGGAGACATGCGGGACGCCACTCCTGCTGAGCCAAGGCGTCTTGATGCTGATGGCTTCGCTATTCCTAGCTTGCCCATTGACCCGGCACTGGTCACAGCGGACAGTGGCCGACGGCGAGCGTCAGTAACCTCTGTCCTCAACGAGGTTGTATCAGAGGTTGGAGAAGAAGCGGCAAAAGCAAAATCTGCACGCCCCGCGGCCCCCAAACGACAAAAGCTGCCGCCGCCAACCCCTGATCAGATTGCATCGGAGGAAGCTCTTGAAAATGAGATGGCCGCTCTCCTATCGAAAGGCTCTAACATGATTGAGACTGTGGCTTCGGGCCAAGAGCAAGAGAAAAAAGTTTCTGACCGAGCAGAGATTGATGCCTCCGAATTTGAAGATGATCCTGAGGTCGCCAACTGTCTTCTATCTCCAGCCGAAGTCGAAATCAAAGAACGAATCTGGGTGCACGAGAACAAGGACTACTTGCGGACACAACAAGCCAAGGCCTTGAAACGAGCCCTGGCGGAGGCGGACACTCAGCCAGGAATGCGTAAACCTCGTAAACGCCGGAGGGGTAGGCTGGGAGACGTCACCTACCTTGAAGGAGACGGGGAGGATGCGGAGGGCAGAAGCACCAGGGCATCTACCCCCGCCGAGGCAACTCGTCGCATGCTCGAACGCAGAGGATTTAGTAAGAAGATTAACTATCGCCTTCTGGAGTCATTGTTCGGCGATGAAGGAGCCGACGAGGCTGCCAAGGCCAAGGCGGAGAGTATGAGCAGGAGCCGGAGTCGAAGCCAGAGTGTTGCTTCACGACGCAGTGCCAGTGTGGAACCGCGGGCCATTTCTCTGGCAACTGCCAAGCCTGCCGCCGCTCCCCCTGCGAAGCCCGCGCAATTCCCAGGCGAGAAACCCCTTCAGTCGGGAGTGCAAGTTGGCAAACTTGACCGCGCACATACCAACGAGGAGGTGCTCGGACCAGCGCCGGAGTCAGAAAGCAAGATTCCGGACGAAGAAGTGGAGGACGAATACGACGACGACGAAGAGGATGATTATCCAGAGGACGCCGACGGTGTCGACGCTGCGTTTGCAGGGCAGTATGGCGACTACTACGATGATGAAAGTGATTACGGTAGCGATTAGATAGAGCCGAGACAAGCGCGGTGTGTGTCTCAAGCTTCGAAAGGCATATCATCTTACGCAACCATCCTCTGAACACCAAGCCTAGAGCTAGCCGATGAGACGCAGGACCGTTGATGGTGGATTGAGATTAGAAATAAAAGGCTCTCGGCTTGCTATTTGAGTGCGGAGTTTTTTCTTGCTGCCTCTTGATCAGCGATCACCTTTTGCCTGATTGGAGTATCGAGTTACTTGACGAGGTAATCGATCGTCAGTAGGAATGAGAGCCTCCCTGTAGCTAGCCAGCCATTCATCAGGGCTCAGTACTATCTAGTCATTATTTAGAGTGGCAGAAGATCGTCTATCACGAACACCCACCATGAAATATGGAATCTAGCTATTTTGGGTTGTCGACATTCCATGCACAATTGAGGCTACTCCCCATGGGCGAATTGCCGCTGCTCCAAAAGTCTGCCCTTCTATCTTAATTAAAAGATATAGATAGATACAGGCAAAATGTGCAGCACTTTGTCCTATATATTTCCTGAATTCTCAAAAGACTTCCACTTCATCTGATGTATTTTGTAGTTATGCTGGGAACACTTCCGTCACGTGGGTGGTTGTCATGGGTCTCCGTAGAGTACACAGTGAGATTCCTCTCTTCAACCACTTTCCACCCGTTTCCTCTCCCATCATCCATCACCATCACAAAAGTACTGTCATCATAAGCTCGCTCATTATTTGAGTCGGCGTCATCATGCCTCCGAGTTGGACTGCCCCACACAAGCTTTCTTTGCCATTCCGCAGCAAAAGGACCGAACTATATGCTTGTGATCATCGCCTTACGGCTCGAGCTTCTATAATGGGACTCTGCCTAACGCCTAGGACAGATCTAGCTGATGCGGAACCCTCACCAGAACAAGGGGTCACCCCTGCCGGAGCTTAAGAAAGAAAAATAACGGTGATGAGAAGTCGTATGATACCCTAAAGTGCGCCGAGTGGTGGTACCGTGTCCAAGCTCAAAGGCAACCCTTTTCTGTTCAGTGCACAACCTGCTTTTCCGCCGTTATCATGACACAAAGTGATGTCAAATCGGAGCTTGTGGTATGTGAATAAGATTCAGCATGATGCACGTCTTATTCTTGGGCTGTTGCAGACTCGCTGGGAAGCTATTTCCCTCTCCAAGCTCGGACTCTGCTTCGAGTCCCATTGAACTTCAGGAATGCGTAAGGAAAAAGGCGTCTCAAGGACTACAATGATAGGACCAAGTCTTCGGTCCCGCCTGATGCTACCTTTCATTGGAGTTCTCGATCACCAGTTTCCTCCTTGATTCCATCTTTAGCATAGCCGTGAGATTTCCCCCGATTTCCGCGGAATCTGGTATGGAGCATTGCGCCTGTGACCGTCTCGAATGGCTCAATGGACACTTCGGGTGATTAAACCCTGTTAGGAGAGAAGTGAAGCTCCGCGCTGTGCGCGCCCAAGCTCCCGGGTTGTAGCAGGTATGTCGTAGATCTGCATGGCCTGCATCATCCGCTCATGCCCCCTATATTGCATCGTGTGCGGATACATAAATACTTTCTTATTGACTATCTATCCATTGAAGCCCTCTTTTGAATGATCCTCCTTCCTGAGTCTCATTGCGTCTTTCCACGTCTAGCATGGCTAAGATCAAGATGTATAGCCGAGGGCTAGGCCTTCGAATGGCGATTCTGCTCACCTGCCAGATTGCATTTGTCCTATTCGGTGGGATACCTTGAAGCATTACAGATTGACGGATGGTGAACTAACTCTTGTCTTCTTTATCCAGGTTATAATCAGGGTGTCTTTTCCGGAATCATCAACAATGAAGACTTCCTGAACATCGTCAACCACCCCCGTGCGGGCATGCTCGGATTCCTAGTGTCTATCTACAATCTTGGCTGCTTCTTCGGTACCTTTCTTGCCTTCCTGACCACAGACAGGCTTGGGTTTCAAAAGTCTATGTGGTTTTCAATGGTCTATATAGTGGTGAGTGCCGCCCGCGGGTCATGAGTGAGATGGCCAGCGACTAATCTGCCTGGCTCTATAGGTCGGTGGCACGGTCCAAACATGCTCCTACTCTCTAACACAGTTACTCATATCCCGCTTCGTCAACGGTATTGGCACTGGTATTATGTCAACATTAGTGCCAGTCTACCAAGCGGAGCTCTGTGAGGCACGGAAACGGGGAAAGTTTGTGTGCAGCCTGCCGCTTGCCGTCGGGTTTGGAATCGTCCTTGCCTATTGGTTCGACTTTGGTATGACCTTTGTTACGGGGTCAATCAGCTGGCGACTACCTATTGCTTGTCAGGAGATATTCGCCGTCCTTGTAGTTATTCTGGTTATTGGGTAAGTCAGCCAGCCGTTGTCGTGTGCAACTGCACGTGAAAAAAAGTATATTGGTCAGATCTGACTGGTTGAAACAGGCTCCCAGAAAGTCCCCGGTGGTTGTACAGGAAAGGTCGTAACGAAGAAGCACTGCAGGTTCTGTGTGAGGTGTATGACCGGGCGCCTGATCACCCGAAGGTGCTTGCTGAGTCCGAAGGAATTCTACAAGCACTCGAGTTGGAAAGCGCGCGTGGAGAATATCGATGGTCCCAAATCTTCCTTAAGAGAGATGACTTGCAGACTGGTCGACGGGTTCTTATGGCTTATGGGCTCCAGTTCATAAACCAAATGGGTGGTACAAATATCATCGTTGTAAGTGACCGCGGATGCACCTTTGCGGACTGTTCCAGCTGACAAGAAGCCAGTTCTACGTTACAACAGGTGAGAATCAGATTAATATTCTAAACAAGGTCTAGAGTTTTCTGACCCATTATGCAGTCTTGCAGGACAACGTTGGCCTCACAGCAAAGATGAGCTCGCTCATTGGTGGAGTGATTCAGATCATGTTCGTCATCGGTAGGCTTTACCTCGACATATTCGTACAACACGATGCAACCACTAATCGTATTGTTCTAGGGTCCATTTATCCTACCCTGTATGCAGATCGTCTCGGACGTCGAAAACCCATGATGTGGGGATCATTCGGTCTAGGCTTCTGCATGTTAATGCTTGCCATCCTGTTTTCATTTGAAGGTAGCTTCAGGTCCCTTCTTTCCGAGCACTCAGAGCCTTAACATTTTGATCAGGGACCTCCCAAGCAAAGCCCACGTCCACGGCGGCCGTCGCATTTTTCTTCCTGTTCATGCTCATCTTCGGAGCCTCCACAAATTGCATCCCATGGCCATACGGACCTGAACTTCTCCCTCTACATGCGCGGACCAAGGGGTAAGTCCCATATGCCAAGTGGTACTTTACGTTCCGCTAATCTCAACCAGACAATCCATTGGGGTCTCCGCAAACTGGCTCTGGAACTTCTTCGTGGCCATGATCACTCCCATCCTGCTTGAAAAGCTGCGCTGGAAGACCTATCTCATCTTCATGTGCCTTAACTTCTCCTTCATACCCGTAAGTGCAAACCACTGTCATCGTCCACTCCATCACATTACTAACCGCCGGCCCTGTAGCTCATCTACTTCTTCTACCCCGAGACCGCCAATCTAACCCTAGAAGAAATCGATGGCCTCTTCCTCAGGGATTCGCTCAAGGCCCACAGCACTGACGAGGAAAGCCAGTCGAAGGGCTCCGACGTCAACGTGGAGAAGATCGGCTAGACCTAGGCAACAAACTTGCCGCTTCAGCGCAAGGCCAGTGCAGTGGTGAGCAAATGCATCATGGCCTCGGAGCTGGGGAGCCGCAAGACAGTGACGGAATCAGATCGGCGCAATCAAAATTGTTACGATTCAACTTGAGACGAGATGACGGTCACGTTTACCGACACAAGGATGGAAAATAGATTGTCTACATACCCTGTACAGCTATCAAGCGATGCCAGGTCAGTTCTGGTAGCCGGTAGTCCAGCCTGCCTCAACGATATATAGTTTAGCTAGTGATTGATCATGTGAGTCTAGTTTTAAAACGATACACGTAGTTAATGAAGATTTTCCTCTTTCGAATAGCAATCAATGCCCTTGCAGAATCAGGTTTTCTTTGAGTTGTTTCGTATGTTTCTTTGCACTAAATGGGCATGATTGATCGGCATACGGAGTAAACACAGTCAAAACACAAATAATATGTAAGATACCAAGAGCAATGACGTCCGTCCACTACAAGCCTTTTTGTTCCTTCACCCATTTCATTTCATTTCAGATTTTCAACAATTCATATTCGATATTGAAAGCAATAGAATAAAAAACGAAATAACATATAATCAAAAAGAAGAGAAAAAGAAAAGAACCCACAAATGCAACTCCGAAAAAATGAGACGAAAAATTACGATAAAACCACAATCAAACCGACCGAAGATGAAAAAGAACTACCAGAAATGGTTAGATGATTGCCGAAATCCGCGGTGCGAAATGCGAAATGCGGAAGCGAGAAGGAAAGAGGCTCTGGGTCGTCGTCGTCGAGATCTCGTTTGCGATGGTGCCGGCGATGAGCTGCTTGCTTTACGTATCAATTTCCATCCCCGTCGCCATTCCTACGCTATTGTTCAATCCCGCGCACATGTCGCTGCTAACTGGCTGAGCGCACATCGTTTGCAGGAGCGGGAGGCCGGGCTCTGCGGCGGTGTTCAGGCCTAGAACGCTTGAGCCGCTGCTATTGTTATTGAATGGTCTGTCTGCAGCATTGAGCAATTGATTTTGCTCAAAGATCACGGGAACCGAGCGGAGATTGTGCACGCATCGTTCCCAGGAGGAGGCTACAAGTTGAGCCTGGGTGAGGTCTTCGCTGAAGAGGTAGAAGGCCGGGGCGATGGCGGGCCCGGCAGGGGTGATTGGTCGCGCTGTGACCAGGTACGCGTTGAGTGCGCGGTTCTTCATGAGTATCTGCGAGTCCAGTAGGTACGCTGCGAATTGCTTGTCGATGTACTTTTTCCAACCACGCACGGCGGCCGCCATGTCGACGTCGTCGGTGGAGATTCGCTGCCAGCTGATGCCGAGGAGGTGAGTCGCGTCGTCAACCTGGGGTTCGTTCGGGGTGAAAGGGCTGGTGCGGGTTCCGGCGTTGAGGCGGCGGCGGTTGTCGTCGTCGGTTGTCTCGTGAAGTCTTCGTTGAATGTGGGCGAGCGTGATGTCGTCAAGACGGGACGCTGATGGGTCGAGACGCTGCGACTTGCGGCTGTGGAGTTCGGACGAACTGGCCTGGGACCGCGACGAGATAGGAGCCGCCGTGGCAGCGATGTTTTCAAGCTGTTCTTCGTACCAGGTGCCTGTCTGGCTTTCTGCAGAAAGTGATATGCCGGTGCGAGGATTGATAAGCGTCATACCCTCCCCGTAGATAGGCTCCTCCTTGGGCGCTGGCGCTGGCGCGGCCACAGCAGGCGCGCTGGAAGGATTGAGGGCTTCTTCAAACTCGGCTTCATCTCGCGATCTCTTACGCGAAATCCTGGAAGAGCTGGCTGTGGTATTGGCCAGCTTTGGTGCGGAGAAGACATTGTTGGAGAACGAGGCGGAGGCCTGAGAGTGCACGCCATTCTGGAAGAATGAATTGTGGGACGTGGCAGGGGCCGAGTTGAGCTGCGACTGGCGAGGGAATTGAACAAAAGCGTGTTCCTGGCGAGGGGATAGGACCATGGCGGGTCCGTCCGCAAGACCGCTGAGGAGCATTGGGCACATGGTAAAAGACTTGTGAAGCCGCTTAAAAGGGAGAATCCGAAACTGTTCTGTTCTGTCCTGTCAAGTGAGCTGATAATAGAAAGAGCTAGAGTAACCTGCAGATGAACACGAGGATGTTTGAGTGACGCCGATGAGAAGAAAAGAGATGCGGAGAAGGCGACGGATGTCAAAAGGCTCGGAGAAGAGAAGTAATGAGGTATATCAGATGGTGGTCGACTCTAGAAAGATGAGTGAGGATGATGAGAGGTGAGGAGAAGAGAAGAGGAATTGGGACGAAAGAAGAGGAAGAAGAGGAACACAAGGAAGGTGACGGGAGAAGGCGTGATGACAAGAAGTGTGAGAACTTAGATCCACGGGATAAGCGGAGAGAGAGAGAGAGAGAGAGAGAGAGAGATTTGGAAGAAGAAGAACGCGTGAGAAGGCGCTGACGGATGCGGATCTTTTTTGCGCTGCTTGGAGCTTCTTGGAGGATGCGGAGAGAATTTGCCTTGATACTGTATAATACAGCGCCAAGCCATGCAGCACTTGCAGTGTTGCTATGCAAAGCACGGCGGTGCCCGGCAGCCGCATACCATACCGTACCGTAATGATTTGCAACCTCCACACGATCCAGATCGGCCTGTAAGGATTGGCGCATTATTGGTCGATGGATCACCACCCCGGTCCACGCAATGTGGATCAGTGTCAGTAGAAAGACTATTTGATTGGTCAAAAAATGCACGCCCTGACCGCGCGTCGGCCCTTTGTCAGCGCCACTCCGACCAATTATTGGCCAATCCACCTGTTGCTGGCCTGAGGTTTCAGCTGGGCCATGATTGGCTCGTAACTGTGACCCGCTTTGGCAGCTCGCGCAACGGAAGATGATTGGCAGCCTTCCAAATTGGCCCAAATGCCTCAGGAAACCACCGATGTGGCTGGGAGTTTTCCTGGGGAGAGCAAGACAACCGAAGACCTCCACCGTCATGATGAGGAACACAAAGGCAATGTATTGCATTTCTCGTCCGTCCAAGAAAAAAAGCAAACTCTATTTTGGTAGCACATGAGATGTATCCTATATTCACAGGCGGAAGAATGAAGAAAACGTCGGTGAGAAGGAAGTGAAGAAACAGAAAACAACACACATCCGACACCCGGACCTCGTGCTAATCTAACATGACAGTCAATGTTCATAGAAAAGGATGGAAAAACAGTAAACCTCTTGTAGTCCCCGTACGGATGATATCCGTGATGCATAAAGCGGAAAAGAAGAAATACCTCCGAAGGTCAAAACATATCATCTGCATGTCAACACATCGAGGAAGGCGAGACTGGCTGCATTCCCTGCATGTGGCCGAGTCAGGCCGCCAAGTCGGTCAAACATGTCGGACGACCTCAACGGAAGCGCATTAATTCAGAAGAGAGGGTGAGGTAAGGAAAATATATGGCCAGTAACATGTCAAAGGGCCTCAATATGAAAAGAGAATGAAAAGTATTAAGCCAGACTCCTGCCGTATGGAATCTTGCATTCTATTTTGCTACCGCCAACGGGTGACGTATAGCACTCACCCTGCAGTATCTGCGTTGTCACATCTCGTAGGAGCATTCTCGCGTGCTCTTCCTGAATGCAGGTTCATCCGAGTTCTTTAGGCATTTCCAACAGTCGCACCGCCAAGCATGCCCTTGACCTTGTCCACAGACTCGGGAGCGTAGCTGGGCGCCATGGAGCCGATCATCAGGAAGAAGATAAGAACAACGGCACCGATGATGATGGATTTGCGCTGAGCCGGGTGGTTGGCGCCGTACTCGGCCCAGGACCGGTTGGCCTGACCGGCATACTCCCTAATCTTATCGCCACCAAGCTTGTAGTAGACCAGACCAATCAGTGCAATCGAGTAACCGAAGAATTGGAGACCGGTAACTGGAGTCTGCCAAATCATCATCGAGGCGGCGACAAGGAGGATATCTTTCAGTACACCACACAGGGTCATGACGAGGGAGGAAGTCTTTCCAATCTGCGTTCAAGGGTTAACGACCAAAATTCGGGATGCAAGGTTGGCAGACACAGTATACGTACCAGGAAAACGACGGAAACGTTGAGCAGGAAGGCAACAACAGCGTTGGCGAGTAACGTCCAGACACCAACGTTGTAGATGTGGCCCATAGTCAGGCTAGGAACCTCAACGAACAAGGCAGTCACACCGTTCATCACAGCGCATACAGGAGCGAAGTAGTACAAGGAAACCAGAGGGTCCATCTTGAACTCGGCAGAGCTGAGAAGGCGCTGAACCATGACCAAACGGGTGGCTTCGAAGATAATACCACCGATCTGAAACAGAAAACCGATGAAGACGAACTTGATCTCACCGAACGAGGCGATGACGACACCGACGACAATAATAGCGACGTTGAAGAGGACCTTCAGGTTGACGGGCGCCATTCCCATACCCCAGGTAGCGAGCAACACAGCGACAGGAGTTGTTGCCTATGTACCGCCATCAGCAATTGTGGCCCAGAGCATACTATGGCAAGTTTATCGGAGCAGAAACACACCTTCAGCATCTGGATAAACGCAACACTCAGGTACAGGTATGTCACGTTACCACAGATCAGACTCAGGGAGAAGAAAAGACCAATAGGTACGATAGCGCGCAGGTAGACCCGTCCAGTCATCTTCACAGTCTTGCGGCCATCAAGCAGATTTGTTGTGCGGGCGAGAATTTGAGTCATGAAAGTCGCGAACGCCAAGTGCCATGTTGTCAGGATGATAGCTGGAAACAATTAGATTTTGCTCGACGAGATGTAACGATAGAATAAGACCTACGGAAGCCTGGAGAATAAATCGTTAGTACCCTGGATGAGAAAACTTGATCGGCCAAGCAAATCGGCCAGATGGCACTTACGGAATTGAGCATAATCCAGGATGTGCTTGTTGAACAGGATGACGCTGGAACTCAAAGCAATCCAGACACTAACGTAGTCTCAGCATAACCCATTCATCGTATTGAACCCAGATCTCAATAGTTGTGCTCACCTCACATAGATGGCAGGGTGGAAGGTAGGCTTGGGAGGCTCCGACTTCTCGGCGGCGGGATTGACGGTGGGCAGGGTAGGCTCCGGGCGAGAAACCTCGCCGGAGACTCTGGCCTTTTCTCCTTCGTTACTCATTGCGAAAAGTTGACTCTGCTCGGATAAGAATTGCTTGAAATCGAAAGGGCGCGGCCGTAGAAGGCTGCTCTGACCAAAGCGCGCAGAGGCCAGGGGTGAAGCTGAAAGATGAAGAAGAAAGAGAAATAGAAACAAATGTCTAACGAGTGAGACTAGAGTTGGCCTAAAATGGTGAAAAGAAGAACCAAAATGGAAAACGAAACAGAGAACAATCGATACTCAGATCGAGGGGAGGATGGAGTTGAGGTATGTGACGGAAGAGGAGAGGGAGAAGGAAAAGAAAAGAGTAGCAGATAGGATGGAGAACTCGTCGGTGAGTTCTCCGGAGGACCGTAATTAACCAAGAAAATATAAAAAGGATTTATTGCGTAAATCCTCCAAGGGTCGAGGGGATCAAACACGGGACGAATTATTTAGGGGCAAATAATTTAGGTATGGCTGAAGCGAGCAGAGTCGTGAACTAGGTAGTCTAGGTATCGATAGAGGAGCTGACTGGACAGAATAATAATAAACGAATAATAATAATAAAAATAATAAATAATAATAAAATAAAATAGAAAATAAAATGATAGCGAGATCGTGGGCTGGGATGAGGTATGTCGTTCGTCGGTGGACAGTGGCACACTGAATCTGGCCTTAGCAAGCGTTGTCCTCTAAATGGTCTACGTACAGTATCAGACGCAGCCGAAAACTTTGTTTAGCTTAGGGGGTATGCATATTTCTGCTGCAAGCACCCACTGATAATGGAGCTTTGGGATTTGGCCCACTTGGAGGATGTGATAAGAATAGTGGTGATGGGGCATATGGGGCTAACTTCGAAAGCAGGCAAGTTCCAACCAGAATTACTGGATGAGGTATCAGCTAGTACTAAAAAAGAAGTTGAAACACCCGCAAGTGGTTCCGACCTTCGAGAGCCCAGTTTCAACTTTTTGTGTTCTGGCCAGCAGCGATCAGAGTTGAGACTTCCGACGTCGGTGGAATGAGGAAGGCCCAGGATCAAATTGACTGTGGTAGGAGGAGTATTCTGTGTCTTTCTGGTATGGTGGTACCTATAGAATAGAGCACCTACTATGCAAACTGCAATGTGCATCTATCTCTGGTGCAACTGAGTACAAAGTAACTGCATAGATAAGATGTGTTCAACCTGAACTGAAGGGTCCAATGCATCTACTTTCCTGTCCTTGGAGTTAGAGGTACTCAGACAAGATGATTGCTCAAGAAGAAATGCTTACAGAGTGCTGAGTCCTAATTATGGTCACTCGTGGCGAGCACCTGGCTGCTGGGGAGCTTTTTGGTTTGTTGTCAAACTCCAGGTATCCACTTCTCTAGCTTAAATTCCTTAGATTCTTGATCTTTCTGGCCGGTTGCCCCTTTTCCAACTTCATGGTTTCCAGACCTCAACATTATTACGGAGTACATCCGGCGCAGTGCGAACCATACTTGAAAGACTGGCCGTGTGCCCTATTAAAGTAAAGCTATGAAGATATTCAATAACATGGTTTGTTCTCTTCATACACAATTCATCAATATGATGAAAAAGAAAAATTAGAATACTCTGAACCGCCAGTACAGCGTCCAAGGATGATCCTTTCCTGCCAATCTTCTCTATGATCTTCATTATGTACTCTTCATCATCTATTCATGGACTCTGATTGAAGGACAAGACGGCAAACTGACAATATCTTGCAACATGGAGCGTTGATCAAAATTAACAGTGACCTGCTTGACACCACCTGCATTACGCAAGCCGTCTGAGAGCCAAGCAATCAAATACCCGCCACTTATCCATAGCGTCGCCGCCAGGTCCCTTACCTGTGGAGAATGCGGCGATCTCAAACCAACGAGCTTTGAGAACCTGACGCTATCACGCCTTGGTTCCCTGGTGTCGCAAGTACCCAGCTTTCTTGTGGCTTGCACTAACCTTCACCTACCTAAAGTAGTCTATCAGGGACCAGCTTAAACCAGGACACGGGTAATGAAATTGGAAACGATCTGTCAGGGACCCACGAGGGCCCGATTCCTGAGTGCCTGCGGTGCTTGTCTGCTTGTTCGTGCCACTTGGTGGGCTATGGATTATCTAGACATTATCTCTAGAGAGTACCTACTCTACCAAGTACCAGCGACAACCCTGAATAATGCTTGAGGTGTACCTTAAGATGTTCTTGATAACCTCCCAAGTCTCCACAGTCGCTTGAAAATCAGACAAGCGAAGGATTTCCATGGATCTATAGAGCCACTGCCATCACTGTGTCAATCAATGCAGCCGATGGGTAGGACGGTACTCCATACAGAGTTGGTATCTCTGTGGTGAGGTACATTGTAGTATTAGTACTACGGAAGTACCGTCTACCCCTGACGCCTCGTCATCAGTAACCAGTGAAACACGGACATAATCAGTTGATCAACGGTTTGGAACAGTTTCTGGAAGAAGATCTTCAACGAATAATAATGTGTTTCCCTTCCCAGCGATGTCAATCAGTGGGACCCTTTTTCTCAACCAGCCTCTATCTATGGCTTATGCTGGATCTGCCAAGCCATCAGTTTCCGAGCATCAGAGCTAGGACCAGTATTTTGTCGCAAATGCAGGTCCATCCAAAGAATCATGGGCAATCGATGTATCATTTCTGGATTTTCTTTGTTTTCGCTGCTTTGAAGTGGACAGGGAAATATCCCTCAGTGCTTGATACGGAGTTCGAGGACGGATATCCTCGACTTATCTACTCCTCAGAACGATCGAAGCAATCACCCGTGACGACTGTGGAGCTTTCTACAATCTACATCTTCCAGATGGAAGCGATTGCTCCTGCTGCCATAAACGATCAGATGTTGAAGCGGTCACCTGGGCCGATATTGAGCCGCAAGTGACACTTTTACGGTCTCCAGCTTCCAGCCCAGCCATCAAGGGACTTAGGAGAACCTGCCACCGAGATAAGCATCACTAAGATGCAAATTGCAGCCAGATCTTGGGTTTGACGTTGAGATAAAGACGATGATGTGCCTGTGTTGCTCTGGGATTGGGCGATAAGCGAACACTTTCAATAATAATGTCGCAGCAGCTGGATTAATGTCATCATTGCAACCCGCAAAAGGTTTAGTCACTTCTGTGATACTGTCCGTGAGCTCTGTAGCTGCTCGGGAGATTTGATGCAAGATCAGTATCTTATTTGGGTCACATAGACCTAAAATAGGGATACTGATGGGCTTAGCAATTGAGGTGCAACCAAGCGCCCTCTGTGGCTATCTACAGAACTAACTATTATACAGAGCCCTGACTGAGTGCTGAATATGATGCACATTAATATTAATACTACAGACCTCCGCCAAATAGCATAGTGGAATTATCCAACAAGATGGCAGCCTAGTAAATGGCACAGAGAGAGTAGTAAGGTCCAGAAAAATAAAGTAACAATCAACTGCTGATAACCATAGAATATCTGGCCCAATCATTATTATCTCCAGATCAATTCTGAAATTAATTCTTTATATTTTCCATTTTATTTTCTTTTTCTTTTTCTTTTTTATTGCATATTGTTATTTTTATGTTAACTACTGATAATTATTGTCATTTTTATTTTGCGATGGCCAATTTCCCCTTTTCCCCTCCCCCTTTCAGGGCTCAACTAAGGTACAATCTGCCACTGCTGGGGCCTTTGCATATTGATTGGCCTCCGAGCTTTAATTTGAAACAGGCGTTCCCCACACCTTGTTTGTCACGTTTCGTTTTCCCGACCGCTCTGTGATACACCTATCTTTCCTGCCCTCCTCCTCTCTCACCGTCTTCTTGTCTTCATCCCCCAACTCTCTCGTTCACTATCCTTTATATCCTGCAGTCTCCTGCAGTTTGGCATTTTCTATGCTTAGTCTCGCTCGCAGAACTTTGAACCGCGTTCCCAGCTTCCAGGATATCCTACAAGGCAGGATGACCCACCCCGATATGTAAGGACATTTCCCTCCGAAGCCCTTCAGGGGTGCGTTGTTCTCTCCGGTGAGACTGACATTGCGGCTTTTCCTCCAGCTCCGTCGACGTCCTCGTCATTGGTGCAGGCCCTACTGGTCTGGGTGCTGCCAAACGTCTGAACCAGATCGTACGTCCTTCAATGTCGGTCCCGCAGCGCAATTGATCGCAGAACTGATGTCGACAATAGGATGGCCCCTCATGGATGATTGTTGACAGCAACGAGACTCCTGGTGGTCTTGCTTCCACCGATGTTACCCCCGAGGGATTCGTACGTTTACCTTTGAGAAGACAATCAATTGTTCCCGGATTCGAGACAAACGATCTAATCAATCCTTAGCTTTACGATGTCGGTGGTCACGTCATCTTCTCCCACTACAAATATTTCGACGACTGCATTGACGAGGCTCTTCCCAAGGAGGATGACTGGTACAGCCACCAGCGTATCTCCTACGTTCGCTGCCAGGGCCAATGGGTCCCCTATCCTTTCCAGAACAACATTTCCATGCTTCCCAAGGAGGAGCAGGTCAAGTGCATTGATGGCATGATCGATGCCGCTCTTGAGGCTCGTGTCGCCAGCACCAAGCCCAAGACCTTTGACGAGTGGATTGTTCGCATGATGGGTACCGGTATCGCCGACCTTTTCATGAGACCCTACAACTTCAAGGTCTGGGCTGTGCCCACTACCAAGGTACGTTGACATCGGACATCAGATTGTCGTGGTTTGAGAACAAGCGGGCTGATGGGCCCTGTTCGGATTAGATGCAATGCGCCTGGCTCGGTGAGCGTGTTGCTGCTCCCAACCTCAAGGCCGTGACGACCAACGTTATCCTCGGTAAGACCGCCGGTAACTGGGGTCCTAACGCTACTTTCCGCTTCCCCGCTCGTGGCGGTACTGGTGGTATCTGGATTGCCGTGGCCAACACTCTCCCTAAGGAGAAGACCCGCTTCGGCGAGAAGGGCAAGGTTACCAAGGTCAATGCCAACAACAAGACGGTGACGCTGCAGGACGGCACCACCATCGGCTACAAGAAGCTTATCTCCACCATGTCTGTGGACTTCCTGGCCGAGGCCATGAACGACCAGGAGCTCGTTGGTCTCACCAAGCAGCTCTTCTACTCTTCCACTCACGTCATTGGTGTTGGTATTCGTGGCTCACGCCCCGAGAGAATCGGTGACAAGTGCTGGGTAAGTTGATACTACAGCCCAATTTCTGTCCCTTGGGCATCTGGGGTTCGTGCTAACATTTGGCCTATTCCAGCTCTACTTCCCCGAGGACAACTGCCCCTTCTACCGCGCCACCATTTTCTCCAACTACTCCCCTTACAACCAGCCTGAGGCCTCGAAGAAGCTGCCCACCATGCAGCTTGCCGATGGCTCCAAGCCCAAGAGCACTGAGGCCAAGGAGGGCCCTTACTGGTCCATCATGTTGGAGGTCTCCGAGTCCTCTATGAAGCCCGTCAACCAAGAGACTCTCCTGGCCGAGTGCATCCAGGGTCTCGTCAACACCGAGATGCTGCAGCCCACCGACGAGATTGTCTCCACCTACCACCGCCGCTTCGACCACGGCTACCCCACCCCCACACTGGAGCGTGAGGGTGCCCTCACTCAGATCCTGCCCAAGCTGCAAGATAAGGAAATCTGGTCTCGTGGCCGCTTCGGTAGCTGGCGCTACGAGGTTGGCAACCAGGACCACTCCTTCATGCTTGGTGTTGAGGCCGTCGACAACATTGTCAACGGTGCTGTTGAGCTCACTCTCAACTATCCTGACTTCGTCAACGGTCGTCAGAACACTGAAAGACGTTTGATGGACGGTGCTCAGATTTTCGCCAAGAGCAAGGCCCAGTAAAATGTTACTTTTTCACGTACGATGATGGTTTTGATCAAACCAGACTATGTCAATCTTAATATTGAATGATGTTTTCAAGGGAGAAAAATCTAGAGGCGAGACTGGGAACAACGGAGCCATTTTGCTTTTAATTTGAAGCGACGTCTGAGAACTTCTTTGCAGGCGTTTCATTCTGTGAATCACCTTACCTTCTTCTTCCAACCACCTTTGCCCATTACCATTCGTCTTATATATTTTCTCAGACATAAACTTTGTTGTTAGACTTTCCTCGCATCTATTATATACCTTACCCTTTATTGATATGTTCGATCATCCTGGTCCTTTTTTGACTGGCTTGTTTGGTTTGAGTGATTCTATGATATACAACTGCTCCCATTAGACTTCTTCCTCTACTACAATATACCACTAATCAGCCAGAATACAGTCCATCAATTTGAAGCACCTGCTTTGCACTGAATCTCATCTGTATAGCAATTTCTGCTCTTTCAGTTTGTTTGATGAGAAGATTCATTCACAGTGGCTGATTAGTGATCAGCATGATCAGCATGATTATCATCAAATTTTTTCTCTACTGCAGTAGATACCCTTTTCTAGTTCCAACACTGTAGACTGAGATAGACCGCATACTCCAATGAACAATACCACATTAATGAAAATGACAGTGGTCACCATATATCCAGATATTAGTTCACAGATAGTCATCACCAGCCACAAGCCTGCAACCTGCGCTGTAAGGTAGCAGATGATGATCATGATGCACTCCGTAATCTCCATAAACCCCCGATTGGACAAAAAGAACATTAGAATCCGCCGTCCCGACGGCATCACCCATGGATCTGAGACTGAGAGTAAGGTAACACGCGTCCAGGGGCCGATGATCTAATCCGTTGTCATTTGTCACAAACACAGCAGTTGTCAATCTCAATGCTGGGAGAAAATCATAGTCTGGTCTGTCCACAAAGGCAATGGAGAGCGATCTCCAGATGCAAGCTTCCATTGCTTTGGCGGATCTACAGTCTCACTTTCAAGTCTTCATGAGTCTGTGGCGAATGGCGACTTTGAAATCGCCATGGTTCGTTGGAGCCATGGATACTGGACGCGTAAGTATGGAGACGTCTCTAATAACTCATAGCCATCTATCTAGATACCTTAGGCAACAGTTTGGACCACAAACAGTGGAATGGATCGAACACGTATCAACTACCAGGTGTCACTTTGGCCACTTAGAATTTTGAAGCTAAACTTTACAGTGAAGCAGACTGCCAGACAGCGAGTCTCAGAATGTAGTGATTAACCTCATGATTGCTTTTTAATGACGGTGACCCGAAGTCTATGGATGCATATCTCGGCATCTCCACTCAATCAACGAATTGATGTTTGAAGGAAGTCGTACGAAGTATATGGATACAGCTAGCAGGAGCTACAGTGTAAAGATGGGCCTGGGACTAGACTAACACATGTACTGCTTTTCCACACTTCGGTTTTGACTTCGTTGGATGGTGCATAGTCCATAACACGAGTTTTGAATACCCCATCATAAAGCAGATGTTGGTTTGATGCATACCCTTTCAGTCACGGCCCCATTCGGCAACAGGCCTGTCTCTCAATGCAAGGAGTCCAAAATCGGTCGCGTCATCCTGAGCAAACTGATCATCCAATTCGGCAGTGGTAGCGTCGATGTAGTCGCGAAAGGCAGTTGCATTTTCATGTGCCGTGAGATGAAGAATATGCTTCTTGATCAGCCACAGGTTAGCAACACAGCCATCTGATACTGCATGGAAAGGATACGCACAATATCGGTTGGCTCAGAGTTTCTGCGCCTCGCAGATGGTCTTTTCTTGAAGATCAGGTACTCTGCAAGGGATTGCTTGGAGCTTGCGAGTGGTGGCGGATCTGCATCATCAGGAAGAGCTTCTAGAGCAGGCATATGATTTTCATCGGGGCCTGCCATTTCAATCTGCGCCTCAAATCCAGGCCGCTGTTCCATATAAGGCACCTGCTGTGCGATGCGAACCGCCTCTGGTCCCATGAGAGCCGCCTGCCGAGCCAACCAAGCGGGTTCTGGCACGAGGACGGGCCCCTGTCCTTGATTTTCTGCGGTGAATTGCTCCCCAGTAGTATTTATGAAGATCTGCTGTGCCTCAAACCAGGCCTTCCAGCGTTTCAAGCGACGATGGTCCTTCATGCGGCGTTTAAAAATGTCTCCAACGCTCTCACCCTGCGTTGTAAGTGGTCCAGGATTTGGTCCTCGCTCAACATGTTCGGGTATCTTGTGCTGGTCCGAGGCCACTGGGACATTCGTAGCTTCAGCTACACGCAGGCCATCGTCGGTGTTGGCAGTGTTGTTATTCTGAACCTGTTTCCGATGAGACATCACGATCTAAAAAGTCTCGATTTCAACGGTCACACTCACGTTTGGAAGGGTTTGGACCCTACGGTGTCCCTTGGCTTCGCTTGGCTTTCTTGAGTGGTCCTCCATCAAGCTTTTCCGAAAAGTCAACACTTTTTCAACGTAAAGAGCTGCAGGGAAGCTGACTGAGTGCGTCGGTTGCAGTCTCAGATCAACGGCGTTCCTTGAAATCCCAATTCGAGAAGAGTCGATGGGTTGAAGAGATTCAGAATGATGGGAATGCCTCGGGGCAGTAAGTGAGCGTTGAAGGAAGAGTCGGAGTGAATGCGAAAACCTTTCTTGAGGTTCAAGGTCAAGCAAATATTTTTCTGCGTGGTGACAGCTTGAGCTGGTGAAGTCCTGTGAAGTCCGGAACGTTCTAAATCCTCTTTCTTGCGTGAGATCACACGGAGCCCTTGACAATACTGGTGACCTCGATTGCCGGTATGGAAGACATGACTTGTCTATAGCCTTTGAAGAAGAAGCTTGTGAACTAACAAACTCATTTAGCAGACTTGTTCTACAGGAAGAGTCGGTATGCTGATGCACCCTAGCAATCCTGTCTGTCATATGAAGATTGCCCTCAACTAAGGAAATCCGATTGCAGTCGCAATGAAGTCTGTCTGTTAGTTCCTCAGTCTCACTCAGGTCCTGCGGCAGCGCAGTTCTTTTCATCTGAGATACCTGTGATCCACACTGGGTTTCTATTCCATTTGATGGCGATGGAGATGAGGCATGGATGTCCTGAATATCCTCCTGCAACGAGATAGTGTCGTTATTGGCATCAGATATCGGACTTGAAATCGACTCTTTCTCCAGACAACGTGAGATAGAGTCCATGAAGGGAGCTTTTAAGTCTATGAAAGCTGCGTCGTCACCGTCCACGGCACGACGGTGTACGTGCGGTTGGGGCACCTGAGAGAGTCGAGCTCTCTGGCGGAGAATCATTCTTTCAAGATGATATTGAACGTCTTTCTCAGTGAGAACTATGGATGTCTGTCTGAACCGCATCATGAAGATTCGTGGTAGATTCGCTAATGCAGAAGAAGATCACGGCATCGGAGGGTGTTGTCGAGAGATTGAGCCGCAGCCGATGACTCGCCCTGGAAGTGCAAGGAATCCGTTCATGATACTTGTTACCCGAAGCTCCATTTGAGCAAATGCAGAAAGTCCATTCGCGATGTAGAGATAGGCAGGGAAGGAGCCCCGGAGTCGATCGTCATGGTCGGCTCTTTATATAGTTTGAGTTGCCCTGTATCTACGGAGAATAAAGCAACCTCGTAGTAGGTGAAATGCTCGTCAAGGACATAGCCCGATAAAATCACTCTAGAATGTACTCTAATACCTCACTGTGAGAGGATATAGTGGACATCATGAGATATCGACTGCATACGTCAAAAGCCAAATATGGCATCACTTTGTTCGACCAGACGCTTTCTGCCAGATATCTCAGGCATCAGTCTATATCAGGCACAGGCAAATAAATAGAACCACAACAGATCCACAGTAGGTATCTGGTGTCAAGTTCATCTCAAGAGTGAAAATAAGATCATTATCCTACAAGAATCCTCAGTCTCCAGCATTCTTTTCCCTTTGTCTTGTCGTCGCAATCCTCCTCCCTCATTTGGGCCCCGACTCGACTCAGCCTCTTCCACTGAAGGACTCCGTCCTACTTGTTATTATTATCTTTTGTCCCCTCCTCTGACGACTTCTTTCATTTCTCTGGCTTATGACCTTTCTTTATCTATCTTGATTGCTACTCTTTCTATTTCCTTCGTTCCCTTGTTTTGTTCTTCATCGACATCGACCTGCTGCGCCCCCTTTTCATTCTTTCGTGGTTCCTTTGGCTATATATCATGCATCACCCACTACTCTCCCGACCGCCGCCATAGTCCGTCGGCCACCCCTCTCCAAGTCCATCTACTAACGAAACGAGCGACTAATATTTCCCTCTTTCGACATCCTACCCATATTACATCCATCACAACGCCTTCTTCCTCCTTGAGGCCACTACGGTGTCCGTGGCTTCAGCAACTTCACCTCAAATCGCTCAACCGCTTGTTACCTCCGCCTAGGTCGAAGCTTTCCCCTTCGAGTCCCGATTCGCATTACCTCGATTTCTCCGTTGCAACCTGGGTCCGTAACGGGCCATCCGCCATCCGTGCCCATCATGGACGGGGATTTGAGTCTCTCCCAGTCCTTGGGGGGCTTACGGATTGCAAATCCAGATGATTCGTCTTTGCATTCGTCCGAGGATACAGGGACTCCAACTCCGGGCCTTGGTACCTCAACCACGGCGGCAGAATTAGCTCCAGCTCCAGCTCCAGATCTAGATCGCGAGTCGACGATGCGGTCGGCGTCAATACAAACCTCGAACGAGCACCACCAAGAGTCGTCTACCCCCTCATTTCCTGAAAACTACTCCAAAACAGCCGACGACGGCAATGCTGTCCTTCTCTCTCCTTCAGATCTACCACAGCACCAAACTACGCAATACGTCCCCTACACGCCGCAACATCAACAGCAGCAGCAACATCCTCCTCAGAACTCGTCCTCGCTCCCTCTATCCGCTTACTATCCGAACGGTTCTTCCTCGACATTAGCCCGCGAAGGCTCCTATCGTATTCGTACGGATTCTGCTGCCTCCTCCGCCTCGGAAACACTAGCTCGTGCAGAGTCCCGAGGTGGTTCTGCTGCCTATCAGGCGGGAGTTCCTGTGCGCGATAACAGTCACAGTGACCGCTCTTACCGGTCGGCACAGCTTCCCCCTGGGAATGGCCCGATGGTGATGCGTCAGTCATCACGGGCGCACGCACGCGGTGGAGGAGCCTCACAACTGTCTGGGTCCCCTTACGGCATGGAAAATGGACCGCCAACAAGCAGTGAAGACTGGCAAGAGCGTGGTGCAGCCGTGTCCGTGAGGCAGGAGATCGACGCCAATGGCAAGCCGGTTGCGCGGTATATCAAAAAGGGGGTCCGTGATTTCTCCTTCGGACAGACATTGGGAGAGGGTTCGTACAGTACCGTCGTATTAGCGACGGACCGTCAGACGTTGAAGGAATATGCGATCAAGATTCTCGACAAACGTCACATCATCAAGGAGAAGAAGGTGAAATACGTCAACATCGAGAAGGATACCCTGAACAGGCTCACAGAACACCCCGGCATTGTCCGACTCTACTACACCTTCCAGGATGAGCGCTCGTTGTATTTCGTGCTGGATCTCTGCAAGGGGGGCGAATTGCTAGGAGTGTTGAAGCGGATGAGTACCTTTGATGAAGAGTGCACAAGGTTTTACGGTGCTCAGATTCTCGACACGATCGACTACATGCACAGACGCGGCGTTATTCATCGCGACTTGAAACCAGAAAATGTTCTTCTGGACAGCCAAATGTACATCAAAATCACTGACTTTGGCACGGCAAAGATCCTCAATAATCAAAGGAACCCCGATCAGAACTCGAGTGGAATGCCACCACTAGACTCCGCTGATATCCCGGAAGATGAGCGGGCAAGCTCGTTCGTTGGTACGGCAGAGTATGTCAGCCCAGAGCTTTTGACGGACAAGAATGCCTGCAAAGCTAGTGATCTGTGGGCGTTTGGCTGCATCATCTATCAACTCCTGGCCGGCCGCCCTCCGTTCAAGGCTGCGAACGAGTACCTGACTTTTCAAAAAATCGTCGCGCTTGAATACGAGTTCCCTGTGGGCTTCCCTGCGGTTGCTCGAGACCTCGTCGAGCGCCTTTTGGTCCTTGACCCAGCTAGGCGTCTCCCCATTGAACATATTAAGAACCACGAGTTTTTCCAAGGCGTGAACTGGGGCTCGGATTTATGGACCCGGAAAGCACCCCGTCTGAAGGCGTACGTGCCTCCACCACGCGAGCCTATCAAGCTCAATGGGGGTGGTGACAATGACAGCTTTCCCCCCGTTATCTCCACAGCACCTTCTAACGCTCCCGGTGCCAATGCCCGAGTAGTGCCGAGATTGGTAACGGAACTACCTCCTCCGAGTCAACTCGATATCGAGTGGTCCCCCGTCCTGACCAAGGCCAACGAAAGAATACTCAAATTAGGAAATTGGATGGTCTTTAGCTCTCCCGCCGGCCATAGTCCTGTCTCGAAGAATGGGGGCGGTGAAATCGAAGCGCCGAAAAAGTTTTCGCGGTTTTTCGGTGGGAGTGCGACGAAGAAGCGCCAACGTTTGGTGATGATTACTTCCTCAGGCCGGATCATCATGGCTGCCGCCGGAGGGGACGACAAGAAGGCAAAGATGGAGCTTTCACTACTCGCACAAGGGACGTCGTATCGGAGTGCGACAGACTCGAAGGGGTATGCATGCTGGGTTGTGGATACGGTATGACCATCGTTACTTCCCTTCAAGCTTTCTCTTGCTAATTTTCATCCGTACAGCGCGACAAACATCTCGTCTTCGAAGACCCCAAGCCGTCATCGAGTACCATGGGTGCGACCGCATTGTCTGTACAAGAATGGGTGGATACCCTGGACCGTGCGAAAGAGATGGCTCTCGCTCAACAGAGCAATGGGTCGTACTCTGATGAGGCATTTAGAGACTTGTCCTCTGGCTTATCCAGCCACGCTAACACACTGGATCGAAGCTCTGAGCTTCAGTCCGAGAGCGGCCCGTCTGGTCGCGCAACCTTGATCAAGCATCAGCCTAACGACTCTGATTCAGTCAAAGGAAAGAAACGATTCAGCAGACGCCATTCAAAGAATGGCCTGGCGGCTGTCTTCTGAGCTGCTCTTCCGATCACTGGTGGTGACATCGATCGGTTTATTCTCGAAAGGTCTATCCTCGGCTCCACCTTCTCTGGCCGTATATTGCCCTTTGATCATTCCATCGCTTCTCTTTTGTTCGCAACTGTAAGAATTCCGTTTCCAGGTTGAAAGATCTACTTTGATATTGCATTTTTGCAATGATGAGCGTGTTTCTCGAATCGATATTGCTGCATCTAGATTGGCAGGCGTATGCATCTGTCGCTCGTCGTACTGTTTGAAGTTTTGTTCTCCTCTTCTCTTCTCTTCTCATCTGTCTCCTTTTTCTTGTGCCTTCTCTTCTCCGCCGTGGCTACCTTTCTCCGCCGACCTCCCGAGCTATATACGGGAAAAGGACCAAAGCCGGGTCGAGCGTCTGCTTAATCGTGGAACAGAATAGGTCCGTGTAAGCAGGCGCCTTCTCTGACCGTTGGTCCATACCTTTGCAAATTTACTGCCTCGGACTTTTCTTCTGTTGTTATACCATTCGGTTTGTTACACTGAGCGGGCCTTGGGTTCTCGATATCTTCCTTTTCTCTCTTCTCCCCTTCTATGCAAATTCGATTTCCTTTATTGAAACGGCGATATCTCTCCTTTCCTCATTTCCTTCAATGCTGTTATTTCTCATCCATACACATTGCTGTTCCTGTTACATAGCTTTTGTCAATGCGATCATATAGTCGAACATGATGTTCGGCCTCTTTTGTCTGAATAGTTGCTCTACCCTTTTGATCTATTACCAGGGTTCCTTCAACAGTTGCCACACTACAATTGTATCTTACTGATCCAAAGAGTGATACGATAGACACTCAAAAGACAAATATCACGAGATCGGCAAATCACTTATTACACCCTTTTAGATTAAGTCTATATACTAGGCGGTTCACATGATACGCAAATATGTACTGATGAGCATGACGAAAGGGCCGCTACTCCGTCACGCAAGCATGGAGAAAAAAGTATTATATAAACAGCCAATCGATCCTTGAATCGTCGAGTTCCTGTATCCAATCAAAATCATCGTCGTCATAGTCAGTCGTCAAAGGCGAGCGGGGCGACTCGTCGAGGAGCTCGTCCTGTTCTGCACGTCGCCTGTTCCGCTCCTGGCGCCGTTGATCGCGTTTGCGCCACATCAGGCTGAGCACCCACGCGGCGTTGCGGACGTTGACGCTCGTGATGTCGTAGTAAAGAGCGCGGAGTTTCTCGAGAAGGAAGGGGCGGTGCGCGGGATCGCGGCATTCCGCGCCTGCGATGAACGTGGGCCAGATAAGGCACTTGAAGTGTGGATCGGCGACCGGGATTAGTGCGATCTGGTGGATGAGGATGGTGGTTACTGCGCCGTGATCTGGGGGAAGGCTGAATGAGGTGGTAGTGGTTGAATTACGTCCTGACCGTGGGCGGGAGAGGACGCGGCTGGCGTAAAGATAGACGGCGGCCTTGTAGATGGTGGCGAGGGCGATGCGCATCGACAGATCCTCGAGGTAGAGACAAGACTGCATTGATTCGGCCCAGGCAACTGGGTCAAATGCTTGGATGTGCTCGAGGAGGGCGTCGGGAGATTGGAGCGGGTCGGAGTCGTCGGGCAGGAAGACCGAGGAAAATGACATTGTTTGTTGCGAAAGAGAATCCTTGTCAGGCGCCACGAAATGTCTAGCCTCGACGAAAAAGATGACTTCGAGTAGGTAGGCTGGGCAACCGACCCAGGAGGTCTCTTCCAGACGCTTTAGAGCCGCTGGGCCCATAGTGGAGGAATAGAAAGGCTGTGTGAGAGAGCCGGGGCGCGCAAGGGTGGATCCCATTAGCTGAAGTCTGGAAACTATTGATCAGCCCTTATCTAAGTAGATGGATCGGGAATACGTACAGGAGACAACCATCAATGGCAAAGGTGTCCAGCCAGTTCATCATGCCCTGCGCCTGAATCGGAGGCTTTGAGTGTTGCCGGCTCTTGAGCAATTTCTTCGCCCCTTCCAAATGATACTTCCAAGCACCGTCTCCTGATTCAATGGCATCCATGAGAGCGAGAACCATGATTGCTGCCAATGTCCGGTTGTCGTTACGCATGATTGGATCACAAATGTCAAGCGAAAGCTGACGAAGAGCGCGTTGTTTGAAGCCAAGAAAGTGCTCGTAGTCCTTGGAAGATGGACGCCTGGCCATGGAGCTGACCACAGCTCGCTCCACCTCTTCCGAAGAGAGCGCCGTGCCACCATCTCCCGTAGCGTCTTTGGACCAGGGCAATGAGAATTCACGGTTTGTCAAGATTGCGTGATGTAGTGCCCCTGTGGCAGCGAGAGCATGAGCGAGGACAGGGGAATCGTCAACCAAGAAGGTCAAATCGCGGTACGGATTTCGGACGTCGGAATACAACGCAAGATAGCTCACTAGATGCTGGTTGACTAAAAAGGCGGCAAACGGTTAGACAGGTCCACATTCTGTTATTGAAGGCAGAAAAAAGCAAGAGGGATCAATGACGTACAGTGAAGGATGTAGAACCTTGATAGTGGACTGAGGTCTTTCAACACAGGGTCCACCAGCCCCCAAGGCGTCGGGATATAGATAGCGGCAGGAGTAGTACATTGTGTGGAGACCAAGTCGCCAGCAGTGGTTATTCCAGCCTCACTGGTAAGCTCAACATCTGACGCAGTTGGCGTTTCATCCGCCCTACATGTCCTCGCGAGTCTGTCCGATTCAATTGGAGCATGAGCTTCCGTGGTGGGCGGTGGCATCACGCCGTCGGCGAGCGTGGTATTCGCATCGTGGGAATCAGTCTTCTGAGCCGGCGCATCACCCATGACATCGTCAAAGCTGCGTCCCATCATCTTTCCTCGACTAGCAACACCGCCCTTGACCCAGACAAGAGGTTTACGATATCCCAAGCACTCCTTCGCCGCATCCCGACATTTCCGACAAGTGGGGAGGCCATTGTCGCAGATAATGCGGCGGCGACGGCAGGTGTAACAGCCTTTGGTCATGACTTGAGAGATGTCATAGACTAGCGGCTGGTATCGCTACCTTATGCTGTGCTGGACTGCTATCCTGTACAACTGAGATGTGAATATCCGACCATGACACTCGCCATCATTGAGCAAGTGTCAGGAAAAGTCGAATGCCGTGTACGCTTTCTCAAGCCACCAAAACATCTCTTGAGGTGGATGAGACGGTCAATTCAAGTAAAGAATGGATGCTCCGCAGGATACTTGTTTGAAATGGCGAATTATCCAACGCCTGGATGGAGACATGAAAGAAGAAATTCGGGAACAATGCCGATTAATTTTCCTGTATCGTATCGATAGCTAACTGAAGAGGTTATCGGATGAGTCATCAATTCTAAGTATGGCAGGTATACTCCGGTCTTGTTTCATACGCCTCAATACATAAATTACGGTATCAGATATTTATACAGGACTTTACAGGTACATCCTTTCAATAATCTACCCCAGTATATGTAGGTCCACACTCCACAGCAATTTATATCACCATCACCCTTAACGATTTCTTATCATTATGCTTGAAAGGCACTTTATTTTGTAGAAGAAAATTAGGGATGTATTTACCCCACTGTGTCGTGGAATCGATCCTCTTTATTTTGTTTGTGTAGGTATCTAGACGCATGTACTCTGGATGCTGTGCCTCTGTCAATATTTGACACTTGACTGCTACGGAGTACTGCTTCCGTCTCTTGTTTCAGCTTCTTTGAAGTTTGCTAAATGTCTCTTTGTCGGACCTTTTACCTTTATCCTCGCATCGTCTGCCACTCGGCTTATCCATTATTCCACGAGGGGCGCAAGTCAACATATCGCAGCGGGGAATGAATCCACTAAAAATCACAACAAACGCGGTTAACTTTCTTTAGCACGATCTTATCAAGCAGTCAATCCCTTTGTTCCCTGTTTTGCATCAGAGCACTGGACTTCTGTTTGGATTAATCGCTATTATTAATGAACACTGCACGCCGCTCTCTCTGGTGTCTGTCACCTAGTGGTCTCCCAAGCGCTTGAAATCTGAGCTCGAGTCGGAGGCCATGATCATCAAGCCTTTTTCCACTTCTGCAGCTGAAATGGTCTCTCAAGCTCAAGTCCTTGATCGCTCTGTGCCGATGCAAAGCGCATCCTCTTCTGTGTCGCGTCACTCGCATAGCGGTCGCCGCCATCGCTCGAGTCGTTCTCATCATGGTGGTCTCTCTCATCAACCCCTGAATGATTTTCCGATCTTCACCCACACTGGTGATGTTGAGATTGTGATACGCGCCGGTGGACAGGAACGACGCTATCTTCTGCATCGATTGATATTGGCGCAATGCTCTGGGTTCTTCGAGGCCAGCACTAGCGAGGAATGGTCGCGACAGGGGACAGCGAGGCCTCAGCACATCGATACGGGGGTCATGTCCCGGATCAGCGAGGATAACTCGTCGCTATCCAACGGATCAACCCTTGCGCAATCAGAGAGCGGAGCATGTGGAGTTCACCCAGAAAAGAGGAGGTGGAGATACGAGCTGGACTGGGAAAATAAGGCGGAAGACGAAGAGCCTATACTTGTCCAAAAGGTTAGTCTGAACAATATCGATACCGAGTCCAACAACTGACGACGATATGAGAATATAGCAGCCAACGTTCTCCAACGTCGTAGGGAGCGATGCCGTCCACTTTCCACCGTCGATGACCAAACCTTCGAGCGCACAAACTGGCTTCATCCGATCAATGGCAAATCTAGCAGGGATGCAATCCGTGGTCAACCTGCCTCATACGGCGAATACAGCAACTGTGGAGATGGATCCGATCATCCGCGACTATGACAACCTGTTTCGCCTGTTCTACAACTACCCTCCCCTTCTCAATAGTGTCAACATCGCGACGGCTTATGCCGAGTGCCGATCTCTGCTTGCGCTTGCCGACATGTACGATGCGTTAGCGGTTACTGGACCTCGAGTGGACCATCATCTCCTCGGATTTGGATCGCGACTCTTCAAGCAGATTGCCAAATACCCTCCGAGCTACCTCAAGTTGGGGTACCTCGCGCGCAGCCGGGTCATCTTCTCCGAGGCACTGATCCACGTTGTGGGCCAGTGGCCCGCGGCTCTACCGCACCTTCGCAACGGCTCATACTCACCCCTTCCGAAGTCGGTTCTCGACGTCATCGAGGACAAAGTCGAGGATCTCGAAGACCTCAGGGCGCGCGTCGACTCGAAGCTTCTGCGCTTGACGCTCACCACCTCGCGCGGCGAGCGCGTCACCCCTACAAACGCATACCTCGACTGGCTCGCCGTCTCCCTGTTCCGCCAGTGGCTTGTGGACAACACCACCCCGCCGCCGGCCCCGATCCTCAAAAACCCCTCGACAAACCGTCTGCCCGCTCCAAGCGCAACCATCAGCCCCAGCAACAACACCAGCCGCCGTCCACCGAGCAGTCATCGCACCCAAGAAACCATCTCGCGGGCCTCTCCTCCCTCGGCCCCTCTCTCCCCAGCACAGGTCTACCGACTCATAGGCTCCCCCTCGACACAAGCCTACCTCTCGCACGACGAACTCAAAAGATTCCTCAAAGTCCACCCCACCCCGTCCGCAGACTCGCTCTACAGCCGGGACGTCCTCAAACGCTTCGAGCGCAAAATGGACGAAATCAAGCGCCTGGCCCGGGAAATCGTCAAGCCGCTCCTGAGGAATTTCCTCGAGTTGGACCTGAAGGGTACCGAGCTGGGCGACTCGGCGTTCGGCGCGTTGCCGTATCTCACCTGCACGAAAGTCGAGGACGAAGATATCCCATGGGATTGAGCAGTGACGGTACGATAACGACTATAGTAATGATGCGTATTCACGCTTTTCCTTTTGGTATGATTTGATTTGAACGAATAATGACATGGACACGGACATTTATGTATGCGACATGGCGGAGTTGTTTTTGTTGTTTCTCGTCATGCCGATATGATCACGATACCCCCTGCTATATTATGCTATCCGAATCTCGTTCCGTTTCTTGGTTGATTTGGCTGAATTTAGGAGCAGTTGTTTTGATCTTTGTGTTTGATGTCCAGATGTGGTGTGATAAAGTCGTTGTAGCTAGTTAGCCTATAATACATTTGTATCAACCTGCTCTTCTCCTTTAGTATACAAAAAGCAGCGAGCGTTTATATTTACAAGCGCCGGATAACGTGTTCCCCATATTATACAGCATGATGGTTAAGACTTCTCGCCAATAACCTCCAACCCCCCCATCCATTTCCGCAGCACCTCCGGAACCACAACAACCTTCCGTTTCTCATCCCATCCATTCTCCAAGATAGCGGCCAGCACACGCGGAACGGCCATCGCGGTGCCATTGACAGTGTGCGGGAAGCGAGATTCCTTCACCGAGCCGCCGCCCCCGCGCACACGCGTGCCCAGCCGTCGACTCTGGTAATCCGTGCAGATCGAGGCGGAGGTGACTTCCCCCCAGCCGGACTCGAGGTCAGCCGCGGCGCGCAGCCGGGACGGGAAGAGAGCCTCGATGTCGCGTTTGCGGCTGGCGCTGGCGCCGAGGTCTGCGGTGGGCATTTCGAGGACGCGGCAGGGGAGGTTCAGGGCTGTGAGGATCTCGGTCTGGATGTCCAGGAGCTCGGCGAAGAGGTCGTTGGAGGAGCTGGTTGCGGTTGCAGGGAGGGTATCGGCCCAGCCGAAGAGTTCGACCTTGGTGAATTCGTGCACGCGGTACAGGCCCTTTGTGTCGACGCCGCGGGAGCCTGCCTCGGCGCGGTAGCAGCGGCTGGCGCCGACGAGTTTGAGGGGGAGGGTGGAGGCGTCGAGGTCGCGGCCGGCGTACATGGCTGCCAGGGGGATCTCGGCTGTGCCGGCCAGGGAGCGCTGGGGCTTACTCTTGTCCTTGTCGCTTTGCTCGATGGCCCAGATCTGCTGCTCGTTGTGCTGGTCGCGGGGCTGGAAGCCGCACGCTTCGGCGATATAGGAGTAGACGATCGACGGGGGTGACACCACTTTCCAGCCGCGGTTGCGGGCCACGCTGAGGGCGTACTGGACCAGCGCTTGCTCCAGCAGCGCTCCTTCGTTTATCAAGAAGTACCAGCCCCAGCCTGTGGTGGTCGCAGAGCTTGTAAAATCGATTAGGTCGAGCGCGGTGCCGATAGCGACATGAGATCGAGACGGGTCTGGACGGCTGACCCATTCTGGGGGGGACTGAGGGTCGAAATTGATGTACGTGACGAGCTTTGGGTCGTCTCCGACGGGGGTTTCGGGAGAGGAAAGGTTCGGCAAGGATAGGGCGAGGCGTTGGATTTCTTCGGTGCAGGTCGTTCTCCGGGTATTCATAGCATGCGATTCATCCTTCAATCGTTGTGCTTCTGACCGCAGAGATGCCAATTCTTCCTCAATGGCACTGGATGCACCATCTCGTCGAGCGGATCCCGCAAGATTCGCTATGGTCTTCTCCAACTGCTTAATGCGGGACCGCGGCGTTTTGAGATCTTGATCAAGACGCCTTGCTTCTTCCGACAGTTCCTGGATTTTGTAGGGATAATCAGCATGCGCTGGGTAATTTCGATCCACGCTGTTTTTCGAGTAGAGCTCTGCGTTCTGGCGGATATGTTTGATGTCGGGGGTCGGTTTCGGAGCCGTTGCGGGGCGTAGCAATTCCGAGTTTCGAGCAGATACAGTGAAGTTGCGTCGGGTGAGCCTGCCCGTCAATCTGCAATTGAGGCAGACATACGGTGATTTAATCGACGCCATGGAGGTCGGAGATGTGGAAGTTATAAGTTGCGCGGGAAATGGGCCGAGGAGGAAAAAGATAAGATTGAGCTGTCGCCGCCTTTCCTATCTTGGTAATCTGTATTCTAGCACTTTATGCTGAAATCTGAATATATATGGTGTGCATTCCGTCATGTATTTGCTATTAGATAGAGATTATACATGTCTGGTTCTAGAAATATATCCTGCACAATCCCTCTTGACATCAAAGCCAGCAATGTGCTGTGATGACTAAGCAGTCACTGACTCCTTGAGGTTTCTGCACTGGAGACATTCCTCAATGCTCAATACTCCCGGTGATACAACATAGAATGGCTCCTATCATCTATAATATGATAAGCAGCGGTGAACTTACTACCTCCCAGATGGCTGAAGCTGCCGGGTGTCAGGGTTTGCTCTAACCTACGCCTGTATGGTAGCAGTACACCAGCTATGATGGAGGTCCTTGTGAGCATCTCGTGAAAAAGCCAGGCCTATACATTAATGCTCGACGAATTCGAAGTACATATCCCGAAATCTATCACTAGCCATACACTTCATCGCAAAGGTGGTCGAAGAAGACAGCCCGAAAAAAGGCAACTTGCATGATGAATGCTTCAATGACGTGTCGGAGTTCTCTTCCCACCAACTTGTTTTTTTGTGGATATCCATATGAACTCAGGGACAATAGCCGACATCCCCGGTCTGGCCGGACCATTCAAAGTGAACGACGTCAATGATTTTTCGTAAATTGGAAGGGTGAAGCAGACTTCGAGTGCTGTCTGCCAGCCAGGCCATGTGTTTTTGAGGCGAAGTTCGCTGTGCATGGTACAACAGGTCCATGTCGGCACGGCGTTTCCTCACACTCGGACCATGCTCACCGAGCGTATGAAACCCTGCAAGAGCGTCAAGAAGCTCTTGATAGGAGCCGTCTGACTCGGAGGCATATTCACACATGGCTGAATCCTTCTGAGCCTGGACTCCATAGAACACCTCGTACACCTTGTGCTGAGACGCCATAAGCATCCAGTTGCTGATGCCCATGACCACGAGTGCGCTCACAGGGCTGGATCTGATGGCCTTGGCTGCGGTCCGCAAGCAGGACGAGATCAACCCATCCAGATACTTGCAGAGGTTTCCACGAATACCACGCAGGATAACGTTCTCCCGCAGCTTTCGCATTGCATCACTGCGGAAGTCAATCAGATCATTGATGTAGCAGCAAGCCTCCGCTAAAAGAGTGTACTGCTCCCGACTGATTTCCTTTCCAGTACCGATCGAAGCGTTCACGACCCCCACGTAGATGGCGAGATCGATGTAACGATGAGAGAGTATGCCTGTCATACGGCTGCCATAGACTCCGCTAGGACGCCGAGAGGTCGAATGGTCGCGGTAGTATCCAAGGATGCAAAATTGCATTGCGAGAGCCACGTTGTTGTCGAACTGCCAGTCGGTAATCACCCCCGCCAGGTTGCATAGTTTCAGAAACGCCATAGCTGCTGCACCCACGTCCTGCAATAGGAACAAGGATTTCTCATCCGCTGCTTCGCAGTAATCTGCGATTAAGACATTATTTGCAGCTTCTGCGACGGCTTTCGCGAGGCCCTCATCGCAAATCCCACCTCCACAGGCAATAGCAAAAAAGTACTTGGCATCCGTGAGCAGTTTGATCTGTTCATTCGTCGGATACAGCTGGTGATATACAGACGGTTCTGTATCACAGCCGGGATCGGGTCGTCGATCTGGAGCCCGTATATTGGCCAGCGAAGGCATTGGGCCGAGACAGGTATCAGGGGGAGCCTGTTCATCTGCATTTGAAAGGACAAATTCAACGACTCCACCGTTGAGTTGTTCGGCGGTAAAGAGGTGCCGTGGGTTCCATTCGTCCTCCCTTTCGTTGGCTAACTTGGCCATATCAACCATTCTCTTCACAGCAGTACACTTATTCTGCTTCAACACAGATTCGAAAGTGGCTCCGGGAGGCACTGGATAGAGCCCGCTGCAAGTACAGTTGCTGCGGGGGTCATAACGGTGCGTTATAATGTTCGTCTCGTCACAGGATGGAGGGACTTTTCCTCCAAGGAGCACCTTTTTGGAATCGACGTTGCGTCGAAAAGAGATGACTATCTGCCGCAGAGTCTGGCTATCTAACAGTTGGAGGAGGTTTTTCTCATGAAAAAAGGAGGTCATCTCGCCGAGTGACATGACAAAGTCTTCATCACACGTGTCACTCCGTGGATTGGAAAGCCAGGCATTTATCCAGGCCAGATATGCGTCCAGCCAGAGGCTTCTGATAGGCGCCATGACGAGGTTTCCGTCTGTTATAGTATGAGAACTGAGAAGAAACTGAGAATCAGTACAAGGACCAGGTCAGTTTATACGTCGGTACTCTCCTATTTGGACTAGACCTGTCACATCAACAAAATATCGGTGAAGCGATTTACACCTATGCATGTTCAGTAGGTGCTAAGGAAAACAGGGAAAACTAAGCTGTACTAATCAAGGGCACAAGCAAGTACACTATGCAGCTCTGTATCCAGTCTCCGTATTGCTCAACACAAGGCATACAATGCAAACCTTTCATTCATAGGCTGGTCAACTCGATATGCATGCGAGTGTCTGCAAGCCAGATTCGGCCATCCAGTCAAGTCATAATATAGCCCTGATCTATGAGCTGGTGAGTGCAGCAATTTGCCGCTCAACATCGTGATTAGTTGACTGCTTTAGTCGCAAGACAGCCAAGTATTCAAGCAGTCTCTTCTCCCACGGGGGTCATGCAATAGTCAAGCAAGGAGAAATGCATCGACATCCAGACAAGACGATGAGATTGAGGACCACAGGCCTCCTGCTAGGATACTCCATGAAGTCTCTTATTCTCCTTTCTCACTCCTAGCAAATATCGGAAGGCGATCGCTCTAGTAGCCCAGTCTGTGCTTCTTGATTCTGGCACCGACTCCAGCGACAACTAACACCGCTGCGACAAGAACACCCCAAAGCGGAATGTGCAGGACATCCACGTTATACGTCGTCTGCGTTGCCGCTGCTACCGTCGCTAGTTCCAGGACAAGCACTGTGTAACCAAAATGGCGGTGATACTTGTAGAGCCTCTTGCCCGCATCGGCGCTGCCGAGGATCGTCACAGGGAAGAAATACTGAATGAGTCCCAGTAGTGCTTGAAGGATGATGCAAATGTAGGTGACTAGTCCGAAGATACTATGCGGTGAGGTCAGGCGCGGATGGTTGCCCTTGTTGATCTCGATGATAATGAATGCGGTGATGAAAGCAGCCAGGCTGATAGCTTGGAGGGAATAGTGGATTCGAGTGCCCAGGAGCTTCTGCTGCGGTGTAGCGGTTGGTTGTAGGATGAGAGCGGCTTGTACTTGGAGAAGTATAGCGGAAGAGTTGAGCAGCTAGATAAATTAGCATCTTCCATAGATCATCTATAACTCTATGATATGGGTCAACGTACCGGATGAGCAGAAAAGAAGATCAAAGGATGGGAGAAGATGCCCGCCCAGATGAGAGCTGTAAGCTAGGAAACGCGTCAATCACAGTGACAGGCAGAGGACAGCCATGCAACTGCTGCAAGGGATATCTTACAAGCAATATGCCGCACTGAGCAACACTGGCAGTTCCTGCAGCAGACGAATTAGTATCAAGCCAGACAAATGTCACATTCAGCAGCGCACCTTTGATTAAATTGCGATAAATAGGATCGCTATCTCCTTGCGTTACTGCACCTGGTCGACCCAATAAAGGCTCATCTTCTCTGGCCTCAATGGTCTGGGGATGTTCCTCAGGGACTCCTGTGGCAGAGGCCATGATATCACTGCAGAGGTCGTTATCGTCTTCCGATGGTCTTCAAAGCACGAAGATATTTGTTATTGAAGAAAGATAAGAGTTCAACGGGTAGGCTGATGGAGATACTTCTGCTGGGCAAGTCAATGACGAATTCCAGGGCGCCGATTGCCAATCCATGCGGGGTGTTTTACTATGGAGGAACATCGAAGGAGCTGGAAGTCTTCTACACGCCACTACGCACCAGCCGATTCTATAGGATAATTTGAAGATCAGTCATTTTATATCAGATTCGAAGCAGATTCAACATTGTACTTCCCAAGAAATCAAAAGCGACCCAAACTGAACCATGAAATCAAAACCCGAAGCCAAAACCAACAACCTCATCGCCTCGATCTGCTGCATAGTTAGCAGAACGCAAACCCAAACATGAATCACAAGTAAAAAATAGGAAAAGATGTCCTAAACAATGTTTAAACGACGAGATTAGTATTGGTCTCAGGCATCCTCGCAATCGCAGTCACTCTGAACTTGGGACTCGCAACCATACCAATGTTCGTTGGCAAGTCGGCACGACTCATGGTCGCACTCATGGTTGCAGAATCTCTCGCGGAGATGGTCGTTCAGCTCGTCCCCGTCACCGTCGCTGCCATTCGCGTCAGTGTCGGTCTCGCTGTCGTCGACGTATCCGCTTGGGGACGGTGGGCCCGAGAATCCATCAGTCTGCAGTCGGGGACTAGTCAACGTCTCGAGGATGGGGGATAAACAGGTCTGGGGGTTCTGGGCTTCCTCATGCTCCAAGGCTGCGAGTTGTTCTTCGATATCATCCATGGCCTTGGTGATGATATCTGCATCTTCGGGGTGCGCGTTCAGCAGGTCTGTCTGCTCTTGGAGGGCGGCGAGAAGAGCGTCGCGCTCGTTGGATGGGTCTTGGTAGGTGGACATTTTGAGATTTGAGAAAGGAACGGGGTTGAATTGTATTGAAAAGTTATTCGAAGGGGACTTGGTATCACTGAGAGAATCAGGATGATGATGATGAAGAAGAAGAAGAAGAAGCCATTGCAAGGGCAACCAAGGCCTTTATATAGACCGACGAGGACAAGGTCTCGTCTTCATCTGGGACAGATAGCATTTGTCTCATTCCAGAGTTGATTGATAGCATTCGAGGCAGAGTGTCTCAAAAATCTGTGCACAATGGAACAGTTGAGAATGCCATTGT